>WSTV01000022.1:127037-139553 GCA_019632285.1 Tulasnella sp. 332
GAATTTTCGACGGGATTCGGGGATGCCGATCTAGCTTCGTCATCCCATCCGGCCGACTGAGCACACGCGTCCGGTGATATGGCCGACTGCTTACTTCCTAATCAACAACGCGTCTGCATATGCCGAGCTACACCTCCATCTGCTATAAAGAACAGCAGCAATTAGTGGTTCGAAGGGATCACATCCACCTTACTCAACGATCTCAAGCCCCTCAATCCCTTACAACTAACATCACACACGCCTTGCCATGCGTAGTCTTTTCTGGTAAGTTAATCAAACTCATTTTGTGATCTCATGCTGATACACTTCCACCTTTCTCGATGATTCAGGTTTGGACTTGGAGGGACCACAGCGTACTTACTGCACAAGCACAACACCGACGATGAAGGTCGTGAACGTTGGCAGAAGAACTGCATGAAGCACTCCTGGGGTCGGCGGCGGGAGGAACGAAGACGCGAGAGGGAGCTTGAGGCTGCGCCTGCCTTTGCCACTGAGTTGCCGCCACAGCACCACATGAGAGCCTGGAACGACAAACCCGACATGGAGAAAGAGGTGACTCAAGCTAGCGAGAAGGTGAGGATACACTTTCAGCCCCAGTTCCTTGTAGGTAGTTTACCAACTTGAACTTGCAGCTGATATCTACCGTCAAGTCTGGTGTCCAAAGTGTCCTCGGCATGCTGACAGAGATGGAAACTGTGAGCTCATTTCATCCTACCGTTTAATTGCTTGGCTTTAAGCATCCTTTATGATTGTGTAGGCTGTCAATCGGCAGAAAGCACTTCGAGCGCAACAAATTATACCTCACCCCGGCTCAGCTGCTATGTCAATGCCGACCGTTGCCGAAGCGTCTTCAGTTTCAGTGATACCTCGTGATGAGAGCACTCGATCAATACCACCAACTTATACCCCAGGGGCCACTGTAAGCCACCCATACCGTACCATCATCGAATATCCGCGCAGCGAACTTACAACTTGACCACTTCACAGGTTTCTCCTGCGACTCCTGACCCATCTCTGCTACACATCTTGGCGGAGATTGAGAAGCTCAATGCCGTACGTGAACTCACCCCAGTGGTTTCTTTGAATCCCAGCGAATACTGACTTGGTCTGCAACCGCATTCCTACAGAGAATCGATGCGTTATCCCCTCCTCCAAAGGCTGCCACGTCCTCTGATCAGCGCCTCGTCTAGTCCATATTTGAAGATTTCTGCTCATCCACACGGCTCATGTACCGTTATCGCTCGTTGGATATTATTTCCTAATCCCCTGTATACTCTGGTTTCTCTTTCTTGGTCTCTCTCTATCCCTCCTCATCTACTGACGAGTCTGCACTATCTTTTGAATCAAACTCTCCAAATCAATCAATACATCTACGCCTTATAACTGTGCTTCCATCTAAAGGCTCGGCGCAACTGCCCGTGTTCGCCGTGGTGCGGTTTGTTTCCCCGCTTTGCTTCCCTGGTGTATAGTTTACCCGCACGCAGTGGTCTTCGCCCTAAACTGCGCATGGGAAACCATGCCGAGCCTGCGGATTTCGTTATCGTCAAGACCCTCATATTGGGCAAGACGCTAGCCAGTTAACACCCATTCACTGTCACTTCCCTCCATTCGACAATTCCTCTACTCTCGCAAGTGATGAGGGGCTTCTTTTCAACTTCCTCATCTACGCTTTATATCCTAGGCCTTATTTCAGCCGATGTATTCGCGATAACGACTCAGCAACCACTACGGATCTTGCCTGCCAACGATGTCGAGAAGCTCGGATGGACCCACCCGCCGAGTCCAGATGATACAGGGAACTTGGTATTCAACAGCTTGAACGGGCTCCTCAAGCACCAACCTAACGCGTTATATCGAAATGGTGAGCAACCGATCTCTTCAATACCGCTTCCCTGACTGACGCGACCGTAACGTCTCCCAGGCCATGCGATGATCGCAGGAACAGTCACCCCCGGAACGCTCCTGTACCACAGCAGTATCCTCAACTGTACAGGCTTGCCTCCCACCACGCCCGAATGGGTTTCATTTGATCCAGAGCACTCATACCTCTTTGGCTCAAGGATGTACACCTTTCAGGTCGTCAGACCTCTCAAAATCCTCTATTTCGATGGTAGCAGGTCAGTTTTTTTTTTTTTATTCATCGTTTACGGAGACACCTTCGCTCAAGTCACGATTGTTCCCGATGACCTCATTCATATAGTGCCGCAAAGATGCCTTCAGGACCTATGGACACTCAAGAGATCTTGGCACATGGCGAAATTCGAGATAGAGGATGGGGAGCAGAAGGGACGCGCATACGAGAGCTATGTAATTGGGGTAAGGAGTTTGGATTGGATGGTTTCCTCCGGTGAGCACCTCGTATATTTGAGGGGGAGGGGTGGCTAGGGCTCAAACTGAACTCTCCCTGCCTTTTCTCGTTATTCAAGAATGGAGTTTGACTTGTACGTGATACAACTGATGTCGAAATGTGCTTATTGCTCCAGTCCACAAATGATGAAGCCTTTTCAAAATTTCTCCAGTGAGATGATGCTCTGCGACTTTTCTGTCGGCATAGAAGTCGTCTCCGCCCTGGATCTCTTACCCGTCCACACGTTATATGGGCCTCTGCCTGACTGTTCTTCAGAGGGCATGGAATCTTTAGATACGGCAGACAGGCTCAGAGATGAGCACCGTAGATTGTGGGTCAATAATGGCTCTGAAGCATGGTTCCGTCAAGCCCGAGAGGATCCCGACCCGCCAGGTAACCCTCCCAGGCGAGGACCTGGGGGACCCGGACGCGGAAAACCGACTCCACCTCCTGGATGGGTTGGCTCACTCCGCCCTGAACGGACGCTCATCACGGAAGCCATCCAAGCCGGCAACTGGCACGACCTCCCCGGTCTCGTTCATTCCGTGCAGCTGGATTACACCCGATTCGTCACCTTCTTTGACCCAAAATACGAGAGCCTGATGCTTGCACGACGAGGCCAGACGAACAAAAGAGCGTTTCGGGCGGGGAATGTGACCAAGGCAGACGCCGAGGTGATGCTGTCGGAGCTCCGGGAGATGTTGAGGACTTGGGATATTACACCGACAGGCCGGGCGGGGCTCCGGGTCGGTTGGTCTGCGCTAGTGCAGTCGGTCGTAGAGCGATATTCGACGAGGTTGGAGTACCTCTTGCTGCTTCTGAGCGCTAGCGCCGGCAGGCCGCACACCTTCAACGCAACCCAAGCCCGATGGCAGGTTCTGATCATGCTCGCACCTTATATGCCTGTCGCATTCATGCCTTCCGTCGATACAGGGTCGGATGACAGAGACTCGTCATGGCTGGCGCCTACCATCCGTCATTGCTCCGGTGTCTACACCTCCCGAATCCCTTCGTCGACCCTCACGTCCTCAGAGCGTCTCATCAAAAGCTCTGTGGAGAGTGTGGCAGGGGAGATTTGCCGTACTCTTGGTGTCATCTGGCTGGAAGCGTTCGACGTCGAGAGTAAAGACGGGAAGGAGCAAACAATCTTGATGGCAAGGTGGCACGATGAGGTGAAAAGATTGATGGATTGGCTAGGTTGGGCCAATTGGGCAGATTTCGTGGTATGCGACCCAGCTTGCAGCGTTCATGTCAGTGTTCTTTTCTTTCTAAATGCATATAGGAGCTGATAATATGTTTCGCTTTAGGAGTTCTGCACACTTCCACAGTGGCCGATAGACATGCGCAATGACGACGGGAGCGGCACGTTTGACAAGCCGTATTGCCATTCGCGAGGCCTGGATGTATAAATGAGACTGGTCCTGATTTCAAAGCGCTACTCTCTCTACCCCAGAGCCGACCAATACCGAGGTTTCCCAATTTCGCTACACAATTCAACATATGACCGAGGGGGTTGTGTACCAAACCATTTCAATTATGTAAATCTGAAATGATCGAGATCTGGGGGAGTGTGATGTTGTTTATTGTGACGGCTGATGGACCGCCCTGACAGCTGACAGACCGCTTCCGACAGCCCCGCCATCCGCTCACCTTACATCAAGCAAATGTATAAAAACATGGAGGGCTGCTTTAGTGCCCTTTAGAGCGCATTAGAGAGTGTCCAAAAGCTATGAACTGCATCGAATCTGGTAACAGGTTCAGTAGTGGCAAACGCGTATGGCATGCTTCTGCCGGAACAACTCGCTCTCGGTCTACCAACCGGCGATTCATGTCATTCTTTCGGGCAGCACTTCTATAGAGGTCTCGGCTAGTCGCGAACCAAGGCGCGAGGTTGATTGGTGTTCGGACGAGGCTGTCGTGAAGGACGGCGCGGGACGATCACTGAGCTGTGGATACTACACATAAAGTCAAATCTCGGGATACTGGTGATTTTTCAGTCACAATCTCAAGTTGTCGTTGCCGTCAAACGGTGTATTGGAGAGGTAGCGGTCAGCGAGGGGAAGGCCGACGTGCAATTTCCGTCAGACCACGATTCGCACGATACACACTCTAATCCGTTGTTCACCTTGACTGCTCTGATTGAATAATTGTGCCCCCTAACCCCGCGCGCGTCGATGTCTCACTCTTAGTCATTTTATATCGCTCGCGACGAAAACTCGTGCTAGCGCCCGCCGGATCTCACCAGCGATCGGCTACTAACCTGTCCAACTGGAAAGACTTGGGACTAACCTCGGCGCCAATATTTCTGCTCGCTTTTACCCCATGGGTCTATCGACACTGACCAACCACCCAAGTTGCCGCGACCAGCCGACCTCGGCACCCACAGAGTAGTGGCTCGGGCCTGTCTTGTTAGTTTCTCACCTACGTGTAAGAATCTTCTCCATATGGGACCCATCAAGTCTGTGCGTTCTCGTTGTATGATTGCCAGATCGCCAGATTCTCACCTGACGGGGCGCCAGTTGACACGCTCCCCGGCCACATCCATCCATCCAAAGACCAAGATATAGGTTCATCTCGTCTTGCAAGTAATGCGGAGCACCCTCTTAGCGCCTATATGTCTACTGAATAACCTCAGCCTTCTTCCAACTGATGTCTGTGCCGCATCACCTCAACAAACGGCGCTGATCTCGCCACTGATAGTGCCGTCAGCTTACTTTACCGACAACGTCGAGCTCACATGGACCGATCCGCCGAGTCCAGATGGGACAGGGAACTTAATATTCAACAGCCTGAATGGGCTACTCAAACATCAGCCTAACGCCTTGTATCGGAATGGTCAGCAGCCAATCTCTGCAACGATACCACATCCTTGACTAATGCGATCGTAACAACTCTCAGGCCATGCGATAATCGCAGGAACAGTCGCGCCTGGCACGCTGCTATACCATAGCAGTCGTCTCAACTGCACAGGCCTACCTCCAACCACACTTGAATGGGTGTCCTTCGACCCAGAGCACTCATACTTGTTTGGCTCGATGATGTACACCTTTCAAGTCGTTAAACCTCTCAAAATTCTCTATTTTGATGGCAGCAGGTCAGTCCTTCCCCTTCTCTGCAATAGTGGTACTTTTTGTGAAATTCACAGTTGCTTTCCCCCAACTACCTTCATTCCGCTAGTGCTACAAAGATGCCCTCGGGACCGGTGGATACTCAAGAGATCTTAGCACATGGTGAAGTTAGTGAATGGGGGCATGAATCCAAATGGGGAGATGAACGAACGCGGTTATTTGAGCTGTGTGATTGGGGTAAGGAGTTTGGATTGGATGGGTTCGTCCGGTCAGTACTTTGGGAGCATAAATCGCAAGGCATGGCTGAGCTCCTAACTGAACGCTCACTGTCTTTCCATCGGTCATTCAGTATGGAGTTTGACTTGTACGTACCGCAAACCGATACCAAATGTACTAATTCGCTGTGGCTGACAGGTTTCAATATATATATAGTGAGATCATGCTCTGCAACTTTGCCAGCATGGAGGTCGTCTCCGCCTTGGATCTCTTGCCCGTCCACGCAAATACTGGGCAGCAGCCCGAATGTCCGCTGGAGAGCACAGACCCGCTGTATACAGATGACCGATCCAAAGACGACAGTAGCCCCAAATCACAGTCCCCTGAAGCTCAGGAGAATCCCTTACCGACTAGCAACCCTCCGAGACAAGGCAAACGTCGAGTTCAACATCCAACGATACCCACCGAATGGGTCGGGTCCCTCCCCTCCGAACGGACACTCCTCATAGAAGCCATCCAAGCCGGCAACTGGCACGATCTCGCCGGTCTCGCTCATTACGTCCACCTAGACTATACTCGGTTCGTCACTTTCTTCGACCCGAAATACGAGAGCCTGACGCTTGCTCGGCGGATCCAACATGGGAAGGGAGCGTTCCGTGCGGGGAACGTGACCAAGGCAGATGCGGATATGATGTTGGCAGAGCTCAAGGGGATGTTGAGGACTTGGGATCTCACCCTGTCAAGAGGGACGGAACCTCGAGTCAGCTGGTCTGCACTCGTGCAAACGGTTGTGGAGCGATATTCGACGAGGCTCGAGTACCTCTTGCTGCTGTTGAGGAATCGCGACGGCAAGCCTGGCAAGCTCGACGTAACCCAGGTCGCAACCCGAGCGCGCTATCAAGTTCTTGTTATGCTCGCACCCTATATGTCCATCAGTTACATGCCCTCCACTAACGTAGGGTCCGCGTCGTTGGCGCCTACCATCCGTCATTGCTCCAACGTCTTCACTTCCCGAATCCTTTCGTCGACCCTCACGTCTTCGGAGCGTCTCATCAAAAGCTCGGTGGAGACCGTAGCAGGAGAGATTTGCCGTACTCTTGGTGTCATCTGGCTTGAAGCATTCGACGTCGAGAGTAAAGACGAGAAGGAGAAAATAACGTTGGTGGCGAAGTGGCGCGATGAGGTGGAGAGATTGATGGATTGGCTGGGTTGGGCTAATTGGGCACACTTCATGATATGCGAGCCAGCTTGCGGTCCCCACGTCAGTGACATCCCCATTCCACGTGATCAAATGGAGGATTGCTGATGACCCTTTTGCGTTTCAGGAGTTCTGCACACTTCCACAGTGGCCGATGGACATGCGCAATGACGACGGAAGCGGAAAACTCGGCAGGCCGTATTGCCACTCACGAGCCCTAGGAGGATGAACGGATGTATTCAAAAGTCCTAGTCTTTTACACTCAGTGGACACTAGGTACTGCACTCTGGAACTTGATATAATGTACATAGTTATCATATGTTCGTACGTTGCGTAGTATATCCAAGTGTGGGATCATGCGCATTACAATGTAAACGATCTTGTTTAGCTATCATCTCGCGACATTGAATGTCGTCCTCACTACGCGAAGTTGGAGGGATATCGGAAGTCGTCTAGCCCAACAAATCCCTCTTTGATGCTCCTTGGCGATACAAAACGGTAGAAGAGGTTGATGCTCCCCGCCTTATCGTTCGTTCCGCTCGCACGGCTACCACCGAAAGGTTGCTGGCCAACGACGGCGCCAGTACATTTCTCGTTGTAGTAGATGTTTCCACAAGCATTCCGAAGAATTGTCGTGGCTTTGATCAGCGCCTGGCGATCCTGAGAGAAGCTGAACAGATTAATGAGAATATATCAGACATCTATTTCCTTGCTCCACTGATCGGCTCTTGGATTTGCACTCACATAGCGCCAGTGAGTGCATAGGGACTCGACGTGTCGATCAGATGACAGGTTTCCTCGTATTGGTCGTCCTCATACACATAGACGGTCAAAACCGGTCCGAAGACCTCCTCCACCATCGTAACCGACCTGGGATCTTGTGTGAGGATGATAGTAGGCTGGATGAAGAAACCCTTGGAATCATCCCCTATCATCAAGCAGAGAATGCTCATCAGCCTTGATCTCTTGAGCCCTGACAAGATTTCACGTACCTGTTCCACCAGCTAGGATCTCGCCTCCCGCGCTCTTAGCTTTGTTAATATAATCTATGATTTTGTCGTACGCTGGGCGTCCACTGAGATCCAATGGTTATTTCTATTCTTCAAAAAAAAAAATCGCTTGATCCATCACTCACATAACAGGGCCAACGAAGTTAGTGAAGTCATCCACCACACCAACGGCAATTTCTTTCACATCCTTCAGAAGTTGATCCTTGAATCCTCCGTTCCAAAGAGAGGTCGGGACGTACAAACGCGATAGAGCGGAGCATTTCTGGCCTGTTTTAGGTGTGATGTCAGCGATTTTAATCTGCGGACATATAAAACATCTGATGCGCGACCGACCTTGGTACTCAAACGCTGACCTGACACTCTGAAGTACAGCGGTCCTCATGTCCGCCGACGGATGGATGAGATGGAAATTCTTGCCCCCAGTCTCTCCAACGATCCTGGGGTAGCTTTTGTATTTGTCGACGTTAGCTGCGATATCTTTCCACAGCTTCTTAAACACGAATGTGCTCCCCGTGAAGTGAAGGGCGGCGAAGTCCCTGTGGGCAATGCACTGTGCGACGACCTCCGGGGGAGGACCAGGAACAAACTGGATGACACCAGGAGGCATGCCTGCTTCGGTGAAGACCTGGTGAAGCAGGTAGTTCGAATACGTGGCTGCTGGGGAGGGCTTCCAGACGACGACGTTTCCAACGAGGGCCGGAGCTGCGGAGATAAATTGTTTAGATATGTTATGGATAGTTCCTTGTGAGCTTTCTAACCTCCGGGTAGGTTTCCGCCAATTGCGGTAAAGTTGAATGGAGAGACGGCCAGCACGAAGCCCTCCAGGGCACGCCATTCTACACGACTGGTAGTAAACTTGATCAATGGCATCAACCTCGTACGGTATGCCACTATCACTCACTTCCATACGCCGGGAGAGTTCTTTGGCGGCTGCTGGGCATACAATTCTTCCACATACTTGACTCCAAATCGCAGAAAGTCTGCTAACTATGTACATTAAAGTGTCAACAAGCCGCCCGTCGGTGCCGGATGCATGGGACCGAGCCATCGGGCTCACCTCTGCAGCCGCATCGATCTCAGCCTGCCAGGCGTTCTTGCCCTGGCCGAGCATAGTGGCAGCCATGATCTTGTATCGATACTTTCCGCTCACGAGATCCGCTGCTTTCAAGAAGATGGCCGCTCGATCGTGCCATGCCATCGCCTCCCAGCTCTCCTTTGCAGCCAGAGCGCCGTCGATCGCGTGCGCCACAGTCGCGTCATCTGCTTCCTGGTATTCACAGAGATGCTTGGCGTGATCGGATGGCACAGTTTGTTTTCCAGTCTTCCCAGTTTTGACCTAGATGGTTGATGACTTGGTCAAATCGTTCGTCAGTCGGGAGGTTCAAATGTCTGTCACTAACCGGTTTGCCATTGATCACAATCGGGACCTGAAATGGCATCTGGCTCTTCATTTCTGCGAGCGCCGCCTCCAAGCCCTTCCTCTCCGCGGAACCCGATGCGTAGTGACGCTGAAGAACGCCAAGGTCATTGGTCAACACCCTGCCACAGCAGTGAATCGATGGAAGATCTTACCATCGGTTCATTGTCAATGGCCGGCACTTTGTATGAGGACATGTTGTCTCTACTGTGAATAGTCGGTAGGAGGATGAAAAAATTGTTGGGGACGAGAAGAGCGAGATTGGGCTCTACACGTGATCACGTTCAGCGCGTGCTTTCGGTCGAGTACGGATCTTGTTCTGTACAAGGACCATACAGGATCCCAAGGAAGTCTAAAGATAAGAAGTAGAATCACACATGTCATAATGAGATATATTTTTGACCAATAGGTCAATTGACATTGTACAAAGACCCGCATCAATCGGCCTAGTCAATTGTGGTCGCTCAGCCCTAGGTAATACATCAGGCACACGATCTATCAAACTCTTTGCTCTGTGTTTGGCCATAAGCACCCTGGATCTATTCTCATGCATAGCTTCAACTTGAGTCTTCACTATCTGCATCATCTTGAAAACCAGTACGTCGCGGCTTTCGAGCCCCCTTCTAGGCCGCCAGAGTTTCGTCACGGCGATGCGGCCGACACGCACTGTCCACCCTGTTATCAGACTGCTCTGATGCATGTATCACACGTCCCTGCCCCTGAGAGTAGAGCTCAATTAGAGCCCCAAAATCTGTTAAAGATTCTTATTCGAGACTTTACCTCTGGCGTACATCAACAGTCCTTCACCCATCATACTTTCTCTCAAAAAAATGTTCGATCCGGACTACAGAATCTGGCTCGTAAAATATCTCATCATCATCTGCTCCCCGACGATTGGTTTCTACTACTTCCTTTCCAAATTCGTGAGCTTGGGCAAAGGGGAGTCGGACTTCCACAAAATCTCTTGCTTTGCAGTCTGCCTTCTCGCAACACCGTTCTTCTGGCTCGTTTTTGGCCGCGTGAGAGACTGGCAAGACGAAGCTAATGCCCGAAAGCTCGGTGCTCGACTTCCTCCTCTACTCAAAGGCAAGCGTTTTGGCAATGCCGACCTTATCGCCAGGTAACTTGCATATATCATCGCGCATCGCTCGATTAATGAACTAGATGACATGACAGGTGGGGAAACGGGATGCAAGAGGGCTATATCGGCACCATTGTCGATGAACTTCTTGACGAAATGGGGACAGTGAGAAGCCAACGCCTCAGATCTAATACATGAATATCGGCACTCACCCATTCCGAGCAGGAAACCGCGCGGCTCTCTATATTCGGGATTGAGAGAGTGCGTCTATACGCGACCATACCTTCGAGTCACTAATTCATATGTAGTCAATATCTTACGAGCCATTCCTCGCAGGTCCTCACGCGTGATCCTGATGTAGTCAAAGCTATACTCAGCACAGCCTTCCCGGACTTTGCAAGGCCTCGGATGCTATCGTATAGGAGCTTCTTCGGCAAAGGCATTTTCGGTTCGAATGGTGATCGTGCCAAGATGGTGAGGCATCGTTTAGGAAACTGATTCCCGACCGGCGCGTGCTAATCAGATTGTGAATAAAGCATCGCTCTCTCGCCCGCCCATACTTTTGTATGAAATACCTCTCGTCCACCATTGTGGATGTACCTACTGACGTGCCAGTCCGGTAGCTCGCGAGCGGATCAGTGACTACGAAAACTTCCAGAAATACAGCGATAAAATGATCGGAGGTTTGAAGCGGGCTGTATCCTCAGGAGAGGCGGTCGATGTGCAAGACATGTTCTCTCGCTTCACGATGGACGCTGCGGGAGAGTTTCTTTTCGGCACGTCGGAACTCGACACGCTCAACCTTCCGTTCCCCAAAGCATCAGAGGTGGTCTTGGGCCCAAAAGGCATCGCGACCGAAGGCAAATATGGAGACTTCGTAAGAGCTTTCGAGCAAAGTCAGCTCAATGCTCGGAGGAGATCCGTAAAGCCAGTGGCAGTCTGGGCCGCTCAAGAATTTTTCCATGATATCCAGACTGATACGACGAATGTAATCCAAGCCTTTTTAGACCCTCTTATTAGGAAGGCCTTGGAGAACAAAGCTCGAAGAGTATCCGGTGACGTGAATGAAGATGAGGAGGTATTATCATTCTTGGATCATCTGGCACTCTCGAGCGACGGTGGGTTTGGTCTATTGGACTTAAAATGCATCAAGATTGAATTTTCTGGAGATGTATGTAGATATCGGACTAGTGAGAGATCAGCTTCTCAACATGCTCCTTGCAGCGCGAGATACGGTATGTGGCGCTCATTGCTCTGATTCATCACTGATGGCCCTCTTTCAACTACTAGACTGCCAATGTACTGGCGTTTACCTGCTATCTCCTCGCAATGTATCCGGATGTCTTGTGCGAGCTGCGACAAGAAGTTCTCGCGAACTTCGGACCCACCGGACTGCCAACGTACGATAGCATGAAGAGCCTCACCTTTCGTACGTATCTTTTAGACGTGGAGGTGTTACTAGATTGACTACTCATACCCGTATAACGATAGTCCATGCGGTCCTCAACGAGACTATGAGACTATTCCCACCGGTCATTATTCCACTTTTGGTGTTTATCATAGTACTTACTGATGTACTTCTCATCAGGTACCGTTCAGCTCCCGTGAACCTAAGACCTCGGCAGTCATCCCTACCCGATCGGGACCTCTCTTCATACCACGGGCAGATTGGCAGATCCTCTATTGTGTCCCATCCATACACAAGCGCAAGGTGTGATGAAGTGGCTCACAGGTGGGAGCGACGTGTAAGGGTCGGCTGATCACATTTTGAACGGCAGGATCTATGGGGAGAAGATGCAGACGAGTTCATACCTAACCGATGGCTGAGCTCGCGTACAAAAGGAGTCGCCGATCAGTCCCACTTCGTCCCATTCAGCGCTGGGCCACGGTAACATGTTCTTACCCTCATAACTGTGAATCTTGAGCTGAATTTACATCCTCGTTCGTCGACAGGATCTGCCTGGGTCAGGTGAGTGATCATGCATGCGGTATCAAAGAACACCTTCGTTGATTCTATAAATCTTGGTGTCATAGGAATTTGCATGGAACCAGATGAGCTTCGTGATGGTGCGATTGCTCCAAGTCATTGATGGTTTCACTGTCGCCCAAGACGAAGGCCCTGCGGGATGCATGCCTCCTGTTGGATGGAAGCTGGGACAGGGCAGACAGGCGATTGAGA
>WSTV01000220.1:0-10174 GCA_019632285.1 Tulasnella sp. 332
TGTTCTAAAAGTCTACGCGCAGAAATGCGTGCCGCTTTGGGTTCGCTCTGCTGGCGACTTCCCCGCTGTTCTTTTTCACACACAAGAAACCGTTAGGGAAGGTGCTTGGATTGACCTGGGTGCTCACTAATACACGGCTCCAGACGCTACTTCTAGGTTATAATGACGACTGCTTCAACCCCGTCAAACCGCTCAGGTCTTGACTTACTCCTTGATTAGGATGATTAGTACCTTCGAGAAAAACATTAGTCCGCTGCAAGTCTGATATCTCGACGTTCATTTGTACAACAACCTAACCTCGTCGTGCACACCCTGTAGCAGAAGCTCCGAGTTGTAGGTAATGACTCCCCGCTTCTTCGCGGCTTTGAGTGTCCCGACAAGAGCTTCGACTGGCCAGCCAAATAGCAATCAACAACCACGGGTAGTGTGTAAAGCCCGACGATGGCTCCAAACATCGGTGCGAATTAGGACTGACAAATGTTGCTGCATTGGTCGTCCCTCACGAGAATTCCAAACTGAACAAATGCTTTGGATCAGATGGGTAGATAAGATGGTTAAGGAGCTGCTCACCTTGACAGCGGCAACGCCAGTACCATCCGCTGGTTTGGCTCCAAGTCGTTTGATCTCCGTCTACAACGCGTGATCGGCCATGCCTACATGAGCCTCGGCTGCACAGCGTCATAAGCTGTTGATGCAAGCTACCTTGAGTTGCTCGATCTCAACATCGATATTAGCCATGATGAAGCAATGCAAGCTGGGGGGTCTTTAAAGATGACTCAATAGATGTAGATTGCGTCCCACGACTCCGCAGAGTTAGGGCTTGTTTCCGCGTCTCCTCTCTCACCACAACTGATGGCCATGGACCGCCTTTCCTCGCTTTTCAAAGATTTGGGTGTAAAGCCAGACAAGCCGAAGGTGCTCGAAGCCCGAGACATTCCATCAATCGCCAAATATATCAAATCAAACCAGTGCAAGAATATCATGCTCATGGTGATAGTATTATCCTCCTTCTTGCACCAACACTAGCTTCTGACTTTGCGAACGTGGGCGCATAGACCGGAGCAGGTATGTAGTACCACCTCGATTGAAAATCACCAACTGATTTACTCATTAGGCATCAGCACGTCTGCTGGAATACCAGATTTCAGGAGCAAGGATACAGGACTATACGTGAGCATAATGCGTTCGATAAGCGTTCTTAGTCTTAGGGCTGATTCATTCGTCAGGCGAACCTTGCGAGACTGAATCTGCCGTATCCTGAAGCGGTTTTTGACATCAACTATTTCAGAGAGAACCCGCAGCCTTGTCAGTCTTGTGCATGGGAAGCCGGGAAATTGCTTATATGGCTTCCATTCCAGTCTATACGTTGGCGGCCGAGCTCTATCCGGGGTATGAGTGAATGAGATTGAATGGCTGGGTTCTCATTTGACACTTTTTGGTACTTACAGATACTACAGGCCAACTGTGACGCATTCCTTCATCCGTCTTCTTGCGGAAAAGAAACTCCTGCATACATGCTTCACCCAGAACATCGATACATTGGAACGGGTGGCTGGTGTACCCCCCAGCGTGATTATTGAGGCGCACGGCTCCTTTGCAACACAGAGATGTAGTGGTTCACTCGTCCTTTTGAATTGAAGACTTCTGACCGACAAATCCCTCACAGGCATCAAATGCAAGCGAGTGTTCCCAGACGAGGAGATGAAGAAGCTCGTCTTAAATGCGGAAATCCCTCAGTGTCACAAGTGTATGGGTTTGGTGAAGCCAGATATTGTGTTCTTCGGAGAGGGCGTAAGTAGCACATATTCCGACATCCAAGCGGGTAGAGCCTGCGATTGACATCTCGTGCCTCCCGAAGCTACCGGACGATTTCACCGACGCGATTCCATATCTTCAATATGCGGATCTTCTGATCATCATGGGAACATCGCTGACCGTATACCCGTTTGCTGGTCTCCGGAGCATGGTGCCGGCGACATGTCCGCGGATCCTGATCAACCTCGACAAAGTCAGCGATATCGGGTCCCGACCTGACGATGTCGTGCTCCTCATGGATTGCGATGAGGCTGTAAGGAAGCTCTGTGACGAGATTGGTGATGGCTGGCGAGAAGAGTTGGAGGAGCTCTGGAAGGCGACGGAGGGAAGCTTCACACCTCGTCCAGAACCGAAAGCGGCTGCTCCAGCAGAAGCGTCCAAGAAGGAAAATGGCAGGCCCAAGAATCACCTCGTATTGGAAGAGGAGGTGGCTCGGATGGCCAAGAAGGTCGAAGAGAGATCGAAGGCGCAGGCTGACAGGGCAAAGGCCAAACATGAGAAACAGGTGGTTCCCGACGTCTCGACGATCGATGCGAAGGCTGTTGATGAAAAAGACAGTAAAGAATCGGCATTGGAACCGAGCGTCCATCAGCCTCATCAGACTCCTCATTACGAGGATGCAAACTCTCGGCCTGTCGTTCCCGGTAAAGAGAAGCCTTCCTTGGTACACAAGGCTGAAGAAGCTAAGGAGGAGGACAAGGAGACTGTGGCGGGGAGCAAGTAGCCTGGACACTCCGGCCGTTCTGATCGAGCCGCCGTTTATGCAGTTCTATAGCTGCCAAATGAGATGCATGTATTGAATTCTCAACGCCAGCTCATTGTCACCGTGACTAGCGCGAATACGCGTTGTCACTCATAATTACCATACGCGTCTTCTTCACTTTTTCCTCTACCACAATCATCACCTCATCCACCCTCTCGCCGCCCCACTATCATGTCTGGCTTTGACCGAAATCAAGTCTATGTAGTTCCAGTACACCCCGCGAACCGCGCTCAGGGTATCGATAAGCCGTCTGAGGTCCTCCAACAACTAAAGCAATTCCTTGTTGACTACCGGGTGGGCCAGGAATACATTTATCGGTAAGTGAGATCTCCGATTGACCACGTATCAATGTTAACTGATAGTATATATCTCTTAATTTAGTGACCGTCTTCGTTCGAATGTACTTCTCAAGCTCTTCCAGCTCGAGGTGGACTTGGCCGATATTAGCATGTTCAATCTGACCTTGGCGAATGCGATACAAGAAAAACCAGGAGAGATCATGCCCATTGTGAGTTTTGAAACCTAATTAATGTCGCCATCGTTGGCATGACGTACAAGATCGTATCCTTTTAGTTTGAAACTGCTGCCACACAAGTCGCGAGGTCCAGTCTCTTCCCTCTCGCCCAGGCGGATCTTGCTGCTGCGGCAGCAGCAAGAGATGAGGCCAACCAGGAAGGTTTTGATACTGATAATCATCGTTCCGACGCGTTGAAAAGGGCCATGGAAGAGGTGCCCTTCGTGCAAGTTTCAATTCGGACTGGCATGAATATGATGTCCTGTCGCGATCTTGCGGTATGCATATACTGCTATTTCCTACAAGCGGAGAGATTGAACCGGGTTTCTCCCAGGCCGATACGATATCCAAACTCGTTCGCATACCTGGGATCGTCATCTCAGCCTCGGTCCTTTCCTCCCGTGCGACAAAACTACACCTCACCTGTCGCGGATGCCGCTCCAACAAGATCATATACCCTGCTGTGGGCCTTGGAGGCATGGGAGGTGGCAAAGATGGTGCCTTACCTCGCATATGTGATGCGTACGTCATATCACTTTCGCTGCTGTTTCTGGTCTTGCTTAATCATGTCTCATAGTAAGGCCGAAGAAGGGCAGAAGAAAGATTGCCCTATGGATCCCTATCTCATCGTCCACGACAGGTGTCAGTTTGTCGACCAACAGACTATCAAGCTGCAAGAGGCCCCTGATATGGTACCCGTTGGCGAGCTACCTCGCCATGTGATGGTCTGGGCCGATCGATACCTTACAAACAGAGTAATTCCCGGATCTAGAATGATTGCGACCGGTATCTCATCGACGTTCCAAGCGACGAAGTCGGTGAGTATCAATAAGGTAGCAGCCCCTGCCCTCAAGACTGACGTTCGACGTGCCATGTGTAGAAGAAAGACAATGGTCCACCTGCACTTCGCACTCCCTATATCCGCCTTCTTCACATTGAAGACGCAGGTGCTGGGGCTGGAGGATCATCTCCCTTTGGAGCCCGGTTCTCACCCCAGGAGGAGGAAGAGTTCCAGCAGCTCTCGCGGAGTGAAAATTTATACGAAAGATTTGCATCGAGCGTAGCGCCAAGTATCTTCGGTAGCGTTGGTATGTGACGACCAGCACCAATCTTCTTTGTCCATCTGCTCTCACGCTGACATACCATCTTCGACCAGATATCAAGAAGGCTATCACATGTCTATTATTCGGTGGCTCGAAGAAGATTCTTCCAGACGGGATGCGACTACGAGGAGACATCAACGTCTTGCTTCTTGGAGACCCCGGGACCGCCAAAAGTCAGCTGCTGAAATTCGTGCAGAAGGTGTGAACTCCTCAGCTGGAAGCTGCCTGCTTGTCAACTAATGAACCAACACATTTCGCCTAGGTTGCTCCTATCTCGGTTTACACGTCTGGAAAGGGATCCAGTGCCGCCGGTCTTACGGCAAGCGTTCAACGTGATCCAGTATCGGTAAGCCTCGAACTCGATGTGGCTTCAGCTGGCCATTGTTTAGTCTTTTCTATTTGCTCAGCGTGAATTCTTCCTCGAAGGGGGTGCAATGGTTCTTGCTGATGGCGGTGTGGTCTGTATCGATGAGTTCGACAAGATGCGGGACGAGGATCGAGTGGCCATCCACGAAGCAATGGAACAGCAAACTATTTCCATCGCCAAAGCTGGTATCACCACCGTACTGAACTCGAGGACCAGCGTTCTCGCCGCAGCAAATCCCGTTTTTGGTCGCTATGACGAAGGGAGGAGTCCTGGGGAGGTGAGGTTTACGAACTGGGCTTTACACATCATAAGCTCACGGAATTTTCCTTAGAACATCGACTTTCAAACGACCATTTTATCACGGTTTGACATGATATTCATTATCAGGGATGAACATAACGAAGGCCGTGACAGGGTGCGTATCTGCTAGTATGTATTAGCATGTGCTCTGGGTGCTTCGACTGACTTCCCTCGTAGACCATTGCTAAACACGTCATGAGGGTACATATGAACCGGACAGACGACAGTGCTGAGGCCCAGGGAGAGATTGACATTGACAAGATGAAACGGTACATTGCGTATTGCAAGTCGTAAGCGCGGCCCTGGTGTACGTTTGCATCGTAACGAGACTAAACTACCTATTTGTAGAAAATGTGCACCACGTCTTTCTGCAGAGGCAACAGAGACCTTGAGCAGTCACTTCGTTGCTCTTCGAAAAGAGGTTCAACAAGTGGAACGAGACAACGATGAGCGGTCGTCTATCCCAATGACGGTCCGGTACGTTATAGATCACTTCTTATCTTGTATGCCTAGAGACCCATCATACCCTTATAGCCAACTAGAGGCGCTGATCCGTATCTCCGAGTCACTCGCCAAAATCACACTGTCTCCCACTGTCCAACACCACCACGTTGAAGAGGCAATCCGTCTCTTCAAGTTCTCCACGATGGATGCGGTGACAACCGGATCCAACGTCGAAGGACTCACAAGGTCTGAGTTGCGCGAGGAGCTGGAGAAGATCGAAAAGGAAATCAGGCGAAGGCTACCCATCGGTTGGTCGACGAGTTACCAGTCTTTGGTGAAGGAGTTCGTGCGGAGTCAAGGGTACTCGATGCATGCACTCGAACGGACGTTGTTCGTGCTGGAGAAGAGCGACGTCATCCAGTTTGCGAACCAGAAGAAGGTCGTGCGGAGGTATGGCCTAGCCTCTGCAGTCCGTTTAGAGCGCTCACTGACATCTGTTACATTATAGGGTTGGTGTGTGACCATGACAATTCATGATATTTCTCGCCTCTTGTACCATCAACCCCCTATTCATATTGTTGGCTAGATTTGATGAATGATACATATCCTACAATGTAATGGAACTACATGGAACGTTTGCAAAGCGGCGTTCATCCAATTTCGAAGGACCAGGCCTTTCAGCTGTCGACCACGCCTCGCTCACTGCTACTTGAAGCCTGGAACTATCTACGTGTTATTGGTATCATATGAATGGGATAAACGGCGTGGAGAAAACAGAAATACGGGACATGTATATCTCAGTCCGGATAAAGAAGTCATGGAGAGAGAAAACATGAAGCATGACACCAAAGAACGCGTATAAGATGGTTTTACAAGGTCTTCATCTCCAGTTCGTTGTCCGTCTCAGCCAGCGTCGCCGCGGTACTCCTTCGGGAGAGTCCAGGCTGAGTAGGCATCTCATAGACCGAAGAGTTAGATTGTAACCTGGAGATTGGCCGAGTGGCTACCGGCGCCTCCAAGACCGGTTGAGAGAAGTGCTCTCGCAAGCGCTGGGTGGCCTGACGCTGGACCTGAGGGACAGATAGCACAGGTCAATATCGACTCCCGCGGTAACAACATGGATATTTACCTCGCCCGTGACAGTTCGTGTCACTTGTATCAGTGGCCCTGTGAGACCCATCTTGATGATGGCGTAACTAGAAGCGTCATCAAGAGAATGATCAGCGTTGGACCCCAAACATAATACCATATCGAATTTTCTCTGCACACCTTCCAGCAAGGACGAGAAGGAGAAGAGTAAAGTACAGAGGGTTGAAAAGGACCATCATGGCCTCGTTCCAACCCAGCACCACCAAAACCCCATACATCCACATTGGTATCTGTGCAATGCTTGAGACGATGCTTCGCTTTGCCTCCACATAGAATGCGTCGGCATCCCGACGGAACCGGGCTTGAATGTCCATCTGCTTCGTCTCTGAGAAAACAATTTTGGTGGCGGCGAAGTCAAAGTCTGGGTCGACTTCGTCCGAGGCGTTAGAGAGCGAGGAAGGAGGATTAGGTAGTGTGTATTCCAGCGAAGAATCCGTCGGATGGATCTTGGCATAAAATGGTACAAGCTGCAGGGTCTAATACGCATAGCCAATTCAGTTGTGCAGATCAGCGAACTTTCCAAATCAGCGACTGACCTTGTCTCTTGCGCGAGCGAAGGCGCCATCGATATCGTCTTCCGGTCTCCACACTTTCGGGACACCTTTGTCGTCGTACCTGAACCGCTCTTCAAAGTAGTTTCTGAGTTTCTGCACGATTACGGCATCGGCGGTCTGCTCGTCGATCTTGTTCCGGAGAGCAAGCCATGCCCTCTTGCGAAGTATATAGATAGACTCAGAATCCTCGTCCTTGGTGCTATTGAAGCCTATGTAGTAAACGATGACGGTAAGTGTCGCGTCGAGGAGTCTCAGGCCGGGTGACCGAGATACTGACTTTTGGCCTTCACAAGGTATGTCTTCTCGCATGCAGCCAAGCTCTCCTTGAACGCTTGCAGTATCCGGTCCCACATGTCCGGCTTGGCTTTGCTGAGTGCGACCTCCACGGGTTCAGAGATCTGCTTCTTGAATGTACGCTGACCAGAGAGGTGACCCAAGTCAGAAGGTTGCTCCCTGGTACAGGCAACAGCAACATAGTAACGTACCTCGATGTTATTGATCATCTTCTTAGTCTCATCCTTCCTGAACTGATCTGCAACCAAGCTCATCTCATGCTTCAATTGCTCAAACTCTTCCTCATATGTCCAGTCGGGGTCGATCGGTTGCGACTCGTGCCCCGGCTCCTCCTTGATACCCAAGGGCCCAAGCCCGACGCACTCCCTCGCTTCCGTTTCGAATGATGATTCGGCGCTTTGCCGTGCCTGTACCACGATGGCGCCAAAGTCATAATCACCGCCAACACGAACGCCATCGACAAGCGCCTGCTTGAACTTGGCGAGGTTTTGGCGGTGGAGATTTTTAAGTTGGCCGAGGAAGAGTGGCGACAGTGAGCTATTGATTTGGTTGACGAGGCCTTCGCGCTTTCGGATATAGACTCCTTTGTGATATCGCGAGGCCGACGTGTCGAAGCGGGCTTGTAACACAGCGCACAGTCAGACATGAGCGTACGGAGACCGAGAAAGGTTTAGATGAACTCACTCATGGCCATATCCTTCCACGATCGCATTTTCTTTCCAAGCTCCTCGACAATCTGACCGCTTTCAATCGGCTTCCGGAACGCCTTGCTCTGCAACCCAAACTCTTCGAGCGCACCCGCGGCGATCTCGTCGCACCGGAACTGCGCCAGAAGCTCCTGTTGGGTTGGAAGATCGAGATCCTTATTGCTCTGGACCTGTTCCCAAACACCTTCCATATAATGCGCGACACCGTCGGCAGGGATTCGTTTGTGGTATGCGGGTTTGAAGACGAAGTCCTCCTTGGTCCGGTCTGTGAATCGTCTACGTAATTGTAAGACGTCCTCTTGGAACTGATTTGGAAGAAGGATCTTATGTGCCAGTCCAACAAAGCTCATGTCGAAATAATCCTCCAACTTGCTTTGAGCACGGCCTTCAGGCTTGCTGATTGAGTCCCATATCTTTGTCAGGTCGGCGACGAGTGTTCTTTGCAAGTTCGATAAGGGTGTTGCGCCGACGTGATCACGGATGACGAAGAGCAGCAATGTTCTGGAGGATGATCTTCATAGAAGAGAGATTATGGGTCAACGTTACGCTCTCGAGACCCGTCAGCCGCACTTACGAATCATTGGCTCCGAAAAGCGACAAGTTGACCTCGAAGACGGTCTTCAGCAGGCCCATGTTGGCCCCTTGGTAGAGCCCCACTTGGTGCTCCCACAAGTTGACAATCAACACTTCCGTCGAAGCTAGGGAGAAAAGCGCCGCTTTCCGTTCAAAGTCTTGATCGTCCCCTCGTTCCCGACCGTCGGTACCTTCGACGTCCATGACCATTATTGAAGCGCCTTTCGCTGGCGACATCCAGATGCCTAACAGTTGACAGATAGGAGTTATTAGCGCTGAGACGGACGAGTTTCGAACCCAGGGTGTACCTACCCTTGGTTGTCTGCTGACGCTGGGTCTCGTCCATAACATCGAAGGTGGTGCCGAAGAGGCCGTTCAATAATGTACCTATTTTGGCAAGCGACGACGTTAGATCACGTACCCCTCTACTAACCTTGCCAGAAGACTCTAGAGACTAACTTTTTCCAGTCGATTGCGATCCAAATACGGAGACAACGTCATAGTTGAAGCCTACGTCAAGGAATCCCCAAGTTTTGAGCGAGGTGTTGAGGTCGGCTCTGTAGTTGTTGTGCAACGATAGGTTTAGGTTTCCAGCTCTCCTTATAACTTTGAATATGTCCATTCGAGACTCACGTAAAATTCTTGTCCCCGTCGATTATCTGCTGTCTAGAGGTGCTCGTTTTGATGATGCCGTTTGGTAGCGCCTGTAAACGTGCATTGTGCGTCAGGAACACGCGTCACAGAGGTGGCAGAATTTAGACGCTGAGCTAACCATCTTCAAGAGCAGTCAGTTTGTAAAAGTCCAAGAGTACCTGGTGAGGAAGACGAGGTTGGGTTGGCGAGAGATGAGGAGCGAGTTTTGGGGGGGCACAGTGCTGGGTGATATTGGAACGACCAGGCACCATAAACTCCACGCTTGACACGGATGACGCCGTTGCTGCTGCCCAAGCTTAAGGCATCCCGCCCTCAACCATGTCATTTGCGCACTTGATCGCGACAGTTGTTACGCGATTCGGGGCTCTGAGACTTCTCGCGACTCGGGGATTGGTCGGTTTGGCTCGGTGCGGTTACTTCAATCCGGTAGACACGCTCATGCATGCAGGCTTGAACGAGGCCAGTCAGGCCTCTCCCTCACTGCCGACCTGGTACTTACATTGCGATCTCGATACATTGGGGAGAGTATCAAGAAGGAGCTGGGGTGAGGTGGGAAATTCGGACCTCGAAGAAGCGATATGCATTCGATGGACGCACTGAACGTGGCCATGGCCAGATACAGAAGAATTGCGGTGGCGAGTAGCCATAGCCACGGCACAGGCGACACACATAGATGAAGATAGATGATTAGCAACATTGCTATCAAGGGTACATTATAACGCGGAGCTTATGAGCAAAACGCCCTGCGTTACCCTTGAAAGATTTCCCTTCAGCGAGTGAACGGGTCAGACGTCGTGGCAGCAGCGAGGGCGTTGGCGAGGGAGTAGTGGGCTGTGCTAGCTTGCTAGTCCGAGTTGAACAGGAGAGCGTCCTCCTGTTCGCTGAAGGTAGAAGGCACCGAGAAGAGTTGGCGCCAGTGGTCATGCCAACACATGCA
>WSTV01000220.1:17466-42253 GCA_019632285.1 Tulasnella sp. 332
TTTCCAGGTCCACGTAAACATACACGATCGGCGTTTCCCGCATTGAGATTCCCTGAGGACACGTCGCGTCACTCACACCTATATATACAGCAACTCTCTCATCCCAATAGCCTATTCACCCAAACCGTACTCTTTACCTCCTATCTTTTCAAAAGTCATCCATCATGCGTCTCTCGCTATCCCTTGTAACTATCTGCATCACGACAGTTTTCGCTCAGGCCCACCTCGACATCAAGACAACATACACGCCAGCGGATTGCGCAATCAAGTCGCAGAACGGGGACAAACTCGCTATGCACTATGTGAGACCATTCATATCTTTCTTCAAACTTTGAAGTCGGAGGCACTGATCCACTGAACCACCAAACAAATATCAGACGGGGATGCTCGCTGACGGAAAGAAGTTCGACTCCAGGCGAGTATCTTGTTCAGCCCATCGTGGAAAATTATCCTGACTGCGTTCACTTTTAGCCTTGACCGTGGCCGGCCGTTTGAATTCGTCCGTGAGCAGACTGTTCTAATGATAATGACGTGAGGTTGTCCAATCAGATGTTGACTAAGTGACGGCGCATTAGTTGGATCTGGCCAGGTCATTAAAGGTCAGTATTTGCCTCTCGCTTCCATCCGTATGTCCTGCTGAAATGCCTCTGTGCTTCCAGGATGGGACCAGGGTCTACTAGAGTGAGCAATGGGCAGTCAACACCGTGATCAATCCACTCAATACGGGTATCCGCATCGTTTGATTCTATTTTAGTATGTGCATCTCTGAGAAGAGGACCCTGACGATACCTTCAGACTTGGCATACGGTACGTGTCACATCGCAACGGACAAGCGATCACAAAAATCGAGTCATCCAATGCATTTCTGTTAATCCATTAGGCGATAAGGGCCGACCTCCAGTCATTCCTGAGAAAGCTACTTTGATTTTTGAAGTGGAGCTCGTAGATATCAAGAACAGGAAGGCGCCGACCAAGGAGGACCTCTAGATGGAAGGGAAGAGACGGCGATGTTGTTCTTTACTTTTGATATTGGAGGAGCTTGATCATGTTCAGAAACCAAAATCAAGTCCTCTCATAACTCATACTGTGCCTAGCGTTCTGCATCTTGCAACATGATAGTCGTCTGATCTTCAGCGCTGAGTGAGCTGAAGCCTTGAGCCTTAATTTCAAACTCTACACGTTCCCAGGCCCCTACACAAACCGCAAAACCATCTGCGGGATGTCAGCCCCAAAACCCAATGGAACACAACAACAGCAGCAACAACAGGCTCAAGCTCAAGCGCAGTCCATGCAAATGCTCCAACAACAACAGCAGCAGGCAATCCAAGCTCAGCAAGCTCAAGGGGTAAGCCACCTCGCTGCGGGCTCGACCCAAGCGCAAGCCCTATTGGCCAACATGCCACAGCTCGTTCAACTCGCGAGGGCCGGCCAACTCAGTGATACTCAGGTCGCTCAGGTTCGGAGACAACTCCTCATGGTTCCTGATTCCAGAACTATACCAGGCTTACTAATGCATTTGGAACAAGACAGTTGTCAAACATCATGCGGCTGTACGGACCTCAGGTGCAAGGTCTCGCACCTCAAATGCAAGCGGCGACAGCTGCCGCCGCTGCCGCGGCTGGAGCCGGAGCTTCCCGCCCAGCCACCGCCATGGTGAGTACCAGCCTCGTTTTTTGAGGGGAACACCGCCTGTCCTTTGTTCTGAGATTCGGCTCTCCCCTTTCATGAATGTTCCTATTTTATTTTCACTCACCATCTTCCTCTTCAACCTCGGACCGTTCCTTTGATTCATGCCTCGCCTCCGATCGCATACGTTGAAGACCGCTCAGGCGCCTCAGCTGCAGACGACAACGTCACAGCAGCAGCAGCAGCCACAACAGCAACAGCAATCGCAACCGCAATCGCAATCGCAACCGCAGGCGCAACAGTCACAGCCACAGCCACAGCAGCAGCAACCTCAGCAACAGCAGCAGCCGACGCAGCCTCCCGACACTTCTGCCGCTCAGAAGGCACTTGCCAACAATGCAACTTCTAGAGCTTCGCCCCCTGGTCACACCAGCGCAGCTTCGATACCACATCCTATCCCCACAGAACTTACCTCTGCAAGCCCCGGTCCGCAGGATTGGCCGAACACGCGTGGCCCAAGACCGTCTTTGAGTCAGGGCTTGGCGACGAGCTCCTCCATAATGGGTACGTCCTTTGATTCCGTTGGCAGATACCTATTCCTTTATCGTGAATTTTTTTATGAACGTTCGGATGGATCCTTTAGGTCTCCCTACGCACGTTGCCAAGCCTGCTGATACCCTTGACGCATTGGGTGCTTTGAACGAAGGCTTTAAAAAAGATGCGACGTTGACCGCTAACGATCTTCAGATGAGAAGAACGATCAAGGATTTGGTCGCCAGCATAGATCCGAATGTCAAGATTGACCCGGATGTAGAAGACGTCAGTGCTTGTGCTTGGTTTCGTTGATGCCTACGGTGGCATATTCTGATCCCCGTATGGTTTTCGTTCAGATCCTGCTTCAAATGGCTGATGAGTTCATCGACTCCGTCACCAACTTCTCGTGTCGACTCGCCAAGCACCGTGGATCGGACACATTGGATGTTAAAGATCTCCAACTGCATCTAGGTCTAGAAGCGTGCTTTCGTCAGAAACATGAGGAGGGATGAGCTAATATGTGCATATTTGTATCTAGAACGCAACCATAATATCCGTATTCCAGGCTTCAGCTCCGACGAGACGCGCCTTGCCATCTCGCACTCCAATCCTGCCACAGGTGGTCAAGGATTCAAAGCCGCGAAGGTGGAGCCGAAACCGGTGAAAGGAGAAGGCGCGGATAAGGATAAAGACGGCAAGGATAGCAAGGAAGCTGCCAGTGCTGGTGCGAAGGAGAGCAAAAAGAGCAAAGCTGCGAAGATGCGGGAAGCACAGGCCACGGGTGCGGCCACCAGAGCAGCGAGGTTGGCGGCGGTGCGCGCGTTGAAGTGAGGGGAAGTGAGGGGAGCGATGTGGATGTCTAGAGACCTAGGTTGTATTACCACCTCGACTATGTATTCTACTTATATTATGCAGCTTTCCTCATGTTTTATGTGACAATGATCTTCTCAATCGCCTCCCATACGTCGGAGATCCCTTGTCCATCGGCGTCCGACCAATGTCTGAGTTCCTTCGAAGATAGGCTCTGAAGGACATAAGTAGAGACGTCGGTTGATTTGTCCCGTCCGATACCGATGCGAATCCGGTGGAAGTCGGCGCTTCCCAGGGCTTCGATGGTGCTTTTGACTCCGTTGTGTCCATTAGCTGAGCCGCCGAGTTTTGGAGAGATGAAGAGCGGTCGTTGTTCGAGGGAGTCGTGTAAGACGATTACAGAACGTGTATTGGCTGGTCGTATCTTAGTGCGCATGGCCATTGATATAGACTTGCCGGACACATTCATGAGAAGTTCTGGGGGTAGAGCATGAATAGTTTAGAATGAGTGGGTCCTTGCCCTTGAAAGAAAGCTATTGATACTGACTTGGTTTCAGGAGGGTGATGCTGACACGCTGCGAAGTCGTCGGCTCTACCGCCGCTTGATCTTCCTTGATCTTTCCTTTCCCTTTCTTCAATGATACGTCTAATTCCGTCTCTCCAATCCAACCTATCACCCCTCGATCATGGTTGAGTGATACCTGAAAGCGTCTGGCGAGACTCTCCAAAATCGTTTGACCTACACTGCCTCCAAATTTGGTCAATCAGTTCTAGCTTCACGGAGTAAGATCAGGGACAGTGATTACTCACCTATGTCTGGTGTCAGGGTAGGAGAAGTTGCCAAGTCCAGCAATGAGGAAATGGCGTTGTCTGGACATATAGGTAAAGACGCTCGTTCGCGGCTGCACGCGAAAATAGTAGGTGTTCAGGTTTAAAGCCACGTGCTCGTAAGAGGTGAAACGATTTGAAGCCAAGGCAATATGCATGCAGTACTGGTACAAATCTGCAAACTTGACGGTAGAACTTGTGTCAGTGGATTCTCTGAGCAACATATGTCTGCTTTTCGGTTATACCTCACAGTCTTCTGTAGACCGGGCTCCTCAAGAGGGCCAAAAATAAAGCATCGAATGGCTTCTCTTCGCCCTTCACGTGCGAGACGAACCTCTTGATTTGGGTCGACCCGAGCCCACATCATTGGACGAATGCCAAGACACATTGCTACGAATCACGGTATGCGCGAATAACGCTGCAGATGAGAGCAAAGCCCCTACCTCATGGCGGTGATCGGTCGAACCATTTCAATCTGAACCAACGCTGCATGTCCCTGGCAACCTCAGCGCTCCCATTCTTGGCCCCAACCTTCACCAGCAACCTTGAACGTCTCTTGTGATGTCGAATAAGGAGTACTACAATCAGCCCCAGTACCCTATCCCGGCTGGGGCGCCTCCGCAGGAACCGTACAATCAAGGCTACGGACAGCCGCCGCCCAATGTCAGTGGCTACGATCCCAACCAGTCGAAGCCTTACGCACAACAGTATCAACAACCTCAAACCGTGCAGGGTGAAAAGGCTCCGCCGGACTATGAACGCTTCAAACCTCATAGGCGGATCCACGATATCCCATTCTTGGTGTTATTCTGGGCTACGTTCATAGGCTTCGTCGTCATCTCTGCGATCGCTCTTCACTCCTGGATCCAAGAGGGCGGACTGGGTGGAGGGATTGGAGGTGATGCTACAGGGGATAGCATTACTCTCAACAGGTACATATTTTCGCTCTTTCTCTTGACGGCACGGCAGGCCAGTCACTGATTATTATTGCTCTCCATTAGCCATACTGCCTACTTACTGCTTCTCGCTACTGGCGTCGCTTTCTTCTTTTCCGTCGTCTATCTCATGCTGCTCCGTACCTTCACCAGCGTCATCATGAAAGTGACGCTTGTGCTTTCGATCGTTCTTAATGTGAGTGAGCGCTTGGAAAATTACAAGGCCAATCTACAATCCTGACATGACGGACTTGCAGATTGCCCTAGCCGTGTACATGTGGATTACGAAGTACTACTGTAAGTAAACGGCCTTTTGATCGAGATAGGGTCCCGTTTGGTTGAGATGAGCGTTTTACTTAGCCGGCGCGATCATATACACGATCATCGCGGTCATCTCCATCCTCTGCTTCTGGGGCTTTTGGTCACGCATTCCGTTGGCGACGCTGCTGCTTCAGATCGTCATCGACGTGGCCAATCATCACAAGAGCGTATACGTCGTAGCCGTCGTAGGCCTGTTCGTGCAGGCTGCGTTCTCGGTGTGAGTGACTCGGCTTACTCGTTCTCTAAATTGGAGCATCCACTTATGCACTCTCTACTTCCCCTAGGTGGTACGTGTTCACGGTGACTGCCACGTAAGCTAGCCCTGAATGCTTGTTGCAATATGTCATCTAAACCCGGATTTTGACTTGCTAGATATGCAAAATGGACGCCAGGAAATCCAAGTATGTAATTTTAGTTTGATAGAAGCCCTGATCAAGTTCGTGTCACTCATATGTCTCATTGACGACTTGTTAGCTTGCAATGATCTGGGTGGGAGCACGAACGGGGTAATCACAGGAGCGACGCGATGCTCGTCCACCACAGTTGCTGGCCTCGTGTTCTTCGAGACTTTTGCATACTTATGGACGTCCCAAGTAATTGCCAATATTTGCTTGGCCACCGTTGCAGGAGGACCGTTCGGTGGTATGTCTACCGCTGTGACCAGCCAGTATCTGTATATAACTAAATGGAGTGTCTCTTAGCTTGGTACTACTTCGGCCCTCGTCAAGATGGTCTCATGGTAGGTATTCTCATTTTCATTTGGGACGTATTAGGCTCATGACGATTGGAACTTCTGTTTCCCTGCCTTGTTATGATTTGATCAGCCACCGCATCCGACCCGATCATCCTTCGGTCGCGCATCAACGCTCTCCCTTGGATCCATCGCTTTTGGGTCGCTCATTGTCACAATCCTGGAGCTCATTCGACTGCTCCTCAATGCGGTTCAAAATAACAATAGCAATGATCGTAGGTGTAATTCATCTTTAGTCTTCGCTACTACTCTGTGTGTTTATCGGATCTTGTACGTTCATTAGCCGTCAGCGCTATACTGGCGTGCTGTGCCGCGTGTCTCGTTGGCTTCATCGAGAACATGGTCCAGTTCTTCAACCGATACGCTTACATTGAGATCGGTGCGTACTCTGCCTTTTGTGCTTTCTATTCTCATAGGCTTATATGCTGTGTCGCACATTCTACTTCCGCTTAGCGTTGTATGGGAAGCCATACATTGCCGCGGCAAAGGATACATGGCGTCTGTTCCAAGATAGAGGTATGTATAGAGTTGGGTCCTGAAGTATAAATAACGCTCACTGAGCCTACAATATTATAGGCATCGACGCGCTCGTCAACGACTCTCTTGTTGGCATCACGCTCAACTTTGGTGGATATATCGTAGCCGTCCTGTCCGCGGCGTTTGCCTACATCTACCTCAGAAGTGCGTTGAATGATCCTATGATACTCGTGCGAGATATTGAGGCACCAACTCCGTTGGACGAAATGGATAGCAACGGCCCCGTCATATAATGGGGATGGACAATATACGGCCCCTGTCATTTTGTTCGCATTCCTCGTAGGCTTCATGTGTAGTAAGTTCACGCTCCAATGGCAATTATACTATATTATGTGGATGGCTGATGGATGAATTTGGTAACTCAAGTGGCTACGTTGGCATCCACGATCGAAGCGGGAGTGTCCACGATGTGAGTGGCTCATCCTACAGCCGTTGATACCCTCGTTGTACTGAATCATTCTGATTTCCCATCGCTATTGGGCTTAATTTAGTTTCGTTGGCCTCGGCGAAGATCCACAGATCCTTGCTGAACGGTCTCCTCCGCTATTCGCGGTAAGCCACCTTTTCATCCTTCTTAGCTGGATTACACATTCGCCAACTGACTGCGCCGTATCCTTCAAGGCGATTGCCGCACAATATCCCCGCGTGGTACAAGGGGTTGTGTAGGGGCAAGTTATTTTCACGAGTGCCGTTGGCATGTATGCGTTTGGGAACTTGGAAATATTGTCTTCCATACGTTCACGTAGAATATACCCCACCCAAGCATAGATTACTCGATCTTCTAAGCGACCAGATTTTAATTTTCGCTTTTGCACTGCGTGACACTGGAACTCTATCGTGCACGCTCCATTCCCATCTCGCCTGACGTCCCAGGCACAGAATACACATCGGCGAGACATTACTTGTATCGAGCATTTGCAGGCTTGATCCGAAAAATGCAAGTTCATTCATTGGAAAGGCGAGTCTCTGGCCTGAAGCTGACTAATCTTGGCTCTTCTCCATTGACCTCAGCCACGATGGAGCTTTACCCCACTGATGCGAGCGGCCCGGAGCTACAGGGATCGATACTCATACTTGTCAGTACGTTTGATTGACCATGAACGGGCCCGCGACTCATGCGCATTGCAATGCTTTCCAATCGGACCGCAGCCAATCGTGTCGACGGGAAATGTCGCCCAACTCGCGGTAGACCTGCTCATCTCTACTTTTCGCCTTAAGCGAGTTGGAATTCTCGACTCTAAAGATCTTGTGCCAACGGTAGGTGGCAGAGAAGACGGTGAGGCAGGCATCACCACACCGCTGGAACGTGAGTCAGAACGTCCACACCTTGCTTTCTGAAGATCATGTTGCACTCATTTCCCTACTTTATCACTTCTCCCCGCCCTCTAGTATACGGCAAGGCAGGAAACAAGGTGTACGCGATTCAACAGCGATCCCCGGTCATGAAGGTCTGTCTCTTTTCGCCCAGCATGGATGGACGTAGACGCACTAAACCCCATTCTGACGTTTCAAGTCGCACAAATCCGAATTCATCTTATCCCTCTTGTCCTTTATCGAAAATTCGAGGTTATCGACGGTTATCATACTGTCTGGCATGGACCTCTCTAATAGGCCGGATGCGCACATGCTGTATGTCAAGCCCATCAATCTGGTATTGCAATATTAGAACATGATCGTGAATTGCATAACAGAGCTACCACCTACCATGTTTTGCCTAACGCCGCGGCGGGAACACCGCTCTCGTCAGTTTTGGAGGAGTTGAAGACTCACACCCTACCTCTGTCAACAAGCACAGCAGCGAGCGAGATACCATCAATACCAGGATCCGGCCTGACTCGACGGCTTGTGTCGTTGCTGCCTTTGTCCTTTCCTCCCACAGGGTTGATAATTGAGTACGTGTTGGAAGGTGACAATCGCGCTGATGCAAGAATTCTCGCGGGAGCGGCCGCAAAATGTCTGCAAAAGGAGCTTGGGACATCTGGCCAAGGTGCTTTCATGACGGCCCCAATACTCGCTCTTTTTGCTGAAAAGGGAGCTGACTGGATTTTGCGTGTTGATCTGAAATAGAGGTTTGGCAGGAGCCCTCGAGCTGGAAGGAAGGCCTATTTGGTACAACCCACGATCAAACTCTCTTTGGTTGACCAGCCTATGACCTGGTTGGATACTCACTGGCCGTGCGTTTTGAATGCCGTGCGGAGTAGCGGATCTGGAGTACTCATTTAAGACCAAGCCTCACCTAATTTCCTCAGTTTATGTACCCTCAGGTGCGGAAGTAGTAGTGCATGGGTGCCGTAGAGCGCAATTTGATAGGTAGAATCTCGGAGTGAATCTCAGCGTCTGGCCCGGGAAGCCAAGCATCAAACGAACAGCAAGCGCGTCCAAACTGATCGGTTTTGAATTGCAACTGGGCCTACAGCAAAATCGCACTGCACCACTAATTCGCAAGCAGGCCAGTCAAAATGAAGCGGGGAGCGGAGCAACAGCTAACGAAAGACGGAAGAGACGAGGAGGAGGATGAAGATGTGAGTGTGCTTCAACTTTATCGCGTAGTTCACGACGTGATAAAAGCCACATCAGTCCTCAGTAGGATTCGTCGCTGCTGACCCCGCTGTCCTGGCCAAGAGACCGTACGTGTCTTCTCTCTATAGCAACTCTTGCACCAAGCTGAGATTCCTTCTATAGTATGAAAGGTCTACCAAAACGTCGTGGTGCAGCGCCCTCCCCTGCAGCGAAGCCAATAGACGACGCAAGTCTACTTTATCGTCATTCATTTAAACTTGCGACCTGACCCCCCTAACCCATAGGCACCCACAAAACCACTTTTTGGCGGGTTTGGCGGGTTTGGGGGATTTGGTGCGGCACCTGCCACCACCGTACCGTCGTCCACGCCTGAAACGGTAAGCACTGACCAACATCCTAGCGCGTCTACAACGCGTGTATTGAAGGCACCGTATTATAGTCCGTGCCCAAGGCTTCCCCCTTCGGTGCCTTTGGTGGATTTGGGGGCTCAGCGCCCGCATCCTCCAGCTCTCCGTTTGGTGTATCATCAAACTCGTCGTTCCAGACAGCGGGAGCATCCAAGACATCTCAGATGTTCGGAGCGTCATTGGCATCCGCATCCGCATCCCTATCGTCAACCAAGAGCGCATCATTCGCACCTACGCATTCTGCATCACAATTGTTCGGCACAAATCCGTCTCAGGCCGTCCCACAGACCAAACTTTCCGCCCCCACATCATCGTCGTCTACAGCGAAGGACTCCACAGTAGATTACTTCATGTCACTTCGAGGCCTCAATCACTCTCTGCTTACTACATTGGAGAGGGCGATTGCCGAAGATCCGTTCGTGGAGCTTCCTCTGGACCAGGTCTCTAAAGCCTATGCCGAACACAGGAAAGGGATCGAAAAGGATTTGGGCCTGAACACAACTTCATCTCCGAAGGCACTGGAGGCGACGTCCAAACCCTCTTTCACCTTTAGCTCGACACCTCCGTCAGCAGTGCCCCCACCACCTATGCCTGTCTTCACTCTTCCTGCACCCCCTGCCGGAGGATTCTTCCCTCTGAAACCAGCGTCGGATGCAAAGGCCGCGGAACCAAAGGCTGTGCCTTCTAACACAGAGCAGAAACCGATGTTTAGCTTTGGTGGTAACACAGGTAGCAATTCCTTCCCCACCCCCTTATTCGGTTCCTCCTCGGTCACATTTGGTGCTTCCAAGGCGGATGACATGCCAAAGGCTCCTCCAGCGCCTCCAAACTTCGGGTCGTTCGTGGGTTTCGGTCAGCCGGCTCAGACCAAGAAGGCTGAAGACGCGGAGAAGAACAAAGAAGTTGTAACAAACGCAGAAAAACCTACCGTACCAGAGAAAGCTTCGCTCTACCCATTCAGCGCACTGGGACCGCCACTGACCTCGACTATTTCTGCGCCAGCTGCAACCAAACCACCAGTACCCTCTTTTTTCTCATTTAGCAGTACTCCCACAGCTACACCCGCGCAGACGCCACCCGCACCGGCACCAATGGAGAAACGCCCGTCTTTGTCATCATTTGGATTCGGTTCATCAACCGGCGGCAAGAGCTGGTCGTTTGGGACACCAACCCCCACGACTGGTTCGTTAGGCAACCCAGTCGGATTCAGCTTCGGATCTCCTCCGAAGGAGAAGAAGGATAGTGAGACAGTCTGCGCTGCGCCTCCTCCGACTGCCGGGACGACAGCCATTCTGGAAGCGGTCGCTGCCTCGTCCAACTCGTCTGAACCCCCAGCGATGTCCATAGCCTCGGTCATCGACGGGTCGGTCGGGGGTACTAGGGAGCCCAGCGTCGCATTCCCAAGCGTCGCAGTACCATCTGCTAATGCCGAGGATGGCGGTAGTGCCACCCCAACTGCTGCGTCTGATGAGGGAGATCAAACAGGCGAGGGCGAGGAGAATGAAGACACGTTGGCAAAGGCTCGTGCGAAGCTGTATCGCTTCAAGGACGGTGCCTGGGCTGACATGGGCACTGGGCACTTCAAGCTCAAAGCGCATAAGGAGACGGGTACCAAGAGAGTGCTGATGAGGAACGAAGGGCCTGGAAAGGTTATGCTGGTATGTCTCATCCATTCTTGGAACATCTTGGATCTCCAGCTGATACCCAGACACGATGCGTTTGATGAAGAATTTCCGAGTGCACTCTGCGATGGAGCCGGCGTTGGGCGCCAAGCCGACGGTTATCAAGTTCACGGGACACGAGGAGGGACAACCCGTGTCGTTCCAAGTTCGCTTGAAGAATGCGGAAGAAGCGCAATCCATGCTGAAGCAGATGTCAAATCTCGCTAAGGAGGCGTAGTGGAGTTTGTCACTCCTGATGTACTTGGTTTCGCATCGCGGTTTCGAAATATCTCTTTCATTCACACAACTCTTGGGTCCTTGATTTCCTACAGCGTGGCGCAAGGCAGTAGATATTCTCTACAAGTAACATGGCTCACAACACCATATGTATCAATCCTTGTCTACCGATGAAGTTCCCAGTTCTAGGCATCAACGAATCCGTTCGATGGACTGAAGCCCAAGTGACTGAGGTATTGTGAAGAGTCTCAAAGATAGCTGCATCTCCTTTGCCGCTCTACTACTATTGGACAACTAATGTAAAACATGATAAGATGTACCGTTGCGAGGAAGTAAGATGATGGCAGAATTGTAGATGGTTGACAAGATTAGCGGGCGACAAAACGATTGGGACTGGGAGAATACAAAAAGGTACAGAGTGGAAGCACACATATCGAGACAAGAAAACAAGGATGGGGAAGTGACCCATCATTGACTATCGCTGGTCATTGGAACATCCACCCTGGCAGCTGGGGCGACTTTTGTCGGTCCCTCCCTTCGTGCGACGAGCAAACAATGACTTCCTCCAGAATGTGCTTCCTCAAATGCCCATCCAGCGACAGCCGCACTCTTAACGCGAGCCGGCACCCTCTGCTCCTCCTCATCACCCATGCCCAACTGATGAACGTTGCCATATCCCCACCCGTAGACAACACCTTCCTTGGACACAGCCATATTATGTCTCGATGCGGCGCTGATATGAACGATCGGCGTCTGCGGCGCGGCTCCAGGCTTGGCAGGGGCGTAAGGCCCAAGCGCTGGGTCTTTGTCTTCTTCAGTCGGCGCGGGTGGAAAGAAGATCCGAGTTGGAATGGGTAGAAACTCCATCTTCTTGTTTGGCTCGGCTGCGTTCCTTTTGAGGAAGTTTCGTACGGCAGGATGATCATCGGCCAAGCCAAGTTGTCCGCTCTCGCACCGCCCGCACGCATAGACGCTCCCATCCGATATGAGGAAGAGTGTGTGATGCTCTCCACCACTGATCATCGTCACACGTCGACCATTGCCTAAATTCTCTGGTAGCAGCGCGTCGACGATCTTGGGCGCAGAAACCTCCGCTTCGAACTCTACATCACCAGCCTCAACCTCTTCTTCACTTGCTCCCTTCCTCGGTCTGACGATGCCCAACTGTCCCATAGAGTTCAAACCCCAACCATACACGGTTCCATGGACATCCATCGCGAAGCTGTGCCAGTTGCCGGTAGCGACATGGACAATCTCTCGGATGGCTAGTCGTTCAGGATCTAAGCCATTAAGGACGTGCCGATCAAGGACGCGTCGGCCAATCGCTTTCTGACGCGGATCGCCCCAAGTATAGACATGACCTTCAGTGGTAAGCGCAATGACGTGGTCGGCACCACACGCAGCTTGAACAAACTGGAGATTTTTGAGAGCGTGAGGAACGATGGGTGAGAATTGGAACTTGGGAGAACCAGGTTTGCCGTCGAATCCTAAAAGTCCCTCGGAGGACTACGAAAGGTTAGAAGAGTCAGAATGATGTCCTGAATCGAAGAAAAGACTCGCGGAAAACTCACTCGGAACGAGCCCCAGATCCGCAATTCACCCTTGTCGGAGAGAGCAAGGCCTATGGAGTCGCTGGCTGCAACGTATACAGCCCTGAAATTCGCTTCAATGAGATCAGTGATCTGACCGGGGCTGCTTTCGAACACGTCCGCATCAATGTTTTCGCCAGTGGTAGGATCCGTGCGCCCAGCGGTGATGCGGCCCAAGGCAGCCCCGTCATTCTGTTGAAACAAAAAGATAAGTGAGGGTGAGATTGTGACATGGTGGTCAAGTATTAGGCTGGTCGACTCACGATTCCCCAAGACCAAACGCGTCCAGCCTCGTCGATAACCAGATTATGCATGCCTCCTACCGCGACTTTCTCCACACCAGCACTTTCACCGCCCAACTCGCCCTTCTCAATCGCTTCCTTGAACCACACGTGCAAGCGGGGCCGCTTGATGGGACCAAGCGTGTCTACCCCTAAGCCAAGCTGACCGAAATCGCCAGTACCTTGAACGAAGATATTCATAGGAGGTCTGAGATGCGTAGGTACTCCAGGAAGTAGGTTGAGGGATGGGGGTACATCCTTCTTCGGTCGAGGAGCTTTAGCAGCCGGCTGCGTCTTCGCCACCTCTCCTCCCTTCGTCTTGGTCGCCTTCGTCTCCTTCGCTTTGGATTCCTTCGTCGCGGCCTTCGTTGCAGTCCGCTTGGAGGTGCGTGTTGGGGCTGTTTTGGCCTTGTGGGCCTTTTGATTGGACGTTGTTGTGGGGGTCACAGCTGTCCGCGCTCGCTTGCGAGACGATGCCTGGGATGGTTGGGAGCCATCTTCGGCCTCGCTCAGGTCGGAGCTCTGCTGAGAGCCGGATTCTTCAGGAGATACGTCTTGTGAGATGGAGCGCTTCTTGCCGTTCACGACTGCAGCTGGCGATGGAGGCTGGGGTTCAGCCTCTTGAGTGACGCCAATGGAAGCCTCGCTGTTGCTCGCGGTTACTGGCTCTTTAGCTTTGATAGCCGCCTTGGCTCTGGGTGCCATTGCTGATGATGATGATGAGGAAGAGAAAGGGGAGATGGAGGGGAGTCTGAGGACTGTGGTGGATGGAAAAGTGATAAAGAATTCCAGATTCAACTAGATTTTAGTGATCGAATGTTTTGACCTCACGTGGGATGATCTTCGCCCGGCACAATGGGAGAGGCCGCCCTCGCACCCTACAAGCTTCATGTATACTGTGGAGGTCCCAGTAGTTACATTTGATGCCCAAAGATCTAGTTTAGAGCGATGGCATGCACATCAGGTGTCCGGCCAATGCCCAATAGAGGGCGAGGAGCAATTTCGAAGATTATGAACCTATGAGCGGCATGCAGCCATCCGCCGGTGGCGATTTACAAGTCTCAGAGAAGGTAATGTTGCGTACTAGCGGCCTGCTGAGCATAGTACCTAAGTAACGCATTAGCGGCCAGGTAATCTAAATTCTACAGCTTTCACTCGCATCGCATATCGTCCGGAAGTGACCAGTGTTGTGCAAAGGGCCATCAGCTGAAACTGGGAGTCACGCTCTAAACATAAGTAAGAGAGAGATGGTATCAACGGCTAACGATTGATGAGAGTGGCTGGGCTACGTACGGCTTATTACCATTTTATGTCGATCACTGAGAGTTCCTTGGACCTCGTTGGACATTGAGAAGACTCATACTGCATTCATGCCTTCGAAATGCAAGAAACCCTGAACTTGAACTTGAACTTGAACTTAGAGGTGAGTCTTCCTTGATTTTGAGTAGGCCAGATATATTTGTTCATCGGAAAACCCGGAGGGGTTTATTACGCCCACATAGTATTAACATTGATAGTACAAAATTCTAAGGGCCATTCATTAACTGTAGGTGTCTTAAATAACCAGCTGGATTCCTAATGCGGAAGTCCGTTGAAAAGTAAGTTTCTCGACAACAGTATCTGACCAATGTGATCGTTTATTGTCGGTGCGCGAAAACCTCCCGCAGCGTGAAGCATCTTTGGAGACCTAACGCCCTTTTGATTTCTAGATAAACTTTCAGACTACATTCAGCTACTCCATAGTTCATTTAAAAGGTTGCCGCCAAGTAATAAACGGCTGCATAGCGTTCGTTAGACCATATTAATCTGCTCTGTCCAAAACTCTACCAACAAATCCAGTTCTCCATGTATGTGAAATGAATGGATGCTGATACGTGATTGCTGCTGATCCCGCAGTTTTTTTTTTAAATCTCACACCAAATGCTCTTACCCGTCAAGAAGTAGCTATGTAGGAAATCGACGGGAGGAATCGATACATTGTCTCGAATTACTCCAGAAATCATCTTTGAAATGCTTAACCGTCTTTTTGGTGATAAGGCGACACTCTATTCGCTTCTGCTTGCCAGCCGCACTCTCCATGATATCACACTTGAGATCTTCTATCGCGATATATCCATCCCCAGAACGGCCGGCCAAACTCGGCGCCTATTCGACACACTAACAGCCCGCGACGACTTGATATATCTAGCTGACACACTCCGCTGGGGCAGACCTAGCATACTTCCGATGCAGAAGTCCTACATCCCAAGTGTCCGCCGACATGGTGTCAATCCAACCATCTATCCAATCCCACCGAACATTTTTACACAGATCCAACGTCCGTTCACTCGAAATCGGAAGCATTTCCAAGGCCTACATGCATGACTGACCGAAGTTCGTATCCATCTTTGGGAATTTGAAACTTACTAGCCTGAGTATCCACTTCTGGTGCTCTTTCACGTTGAACATCCTCCCAATTCTGCAAGAGCAGCCTCAGCTCACTCACCTACAACTTCCATAGCGGAGGGGCTGGGACATCGGAAACGACCTTACGTCTACGGATATCCGCTGCTGTCCTCGTTGACTTGCAAGGCGGAGGCGGTCGAGCAGATTATGCCAGGGAGGTCAGTCGCAAAGTTTACAGTGCACTTTAAGTCGGCTGCAGCGTCCAGGTTCTGGGAGGATATGAATCGATCAACGGTACCCATCACTGATCATGGCCAGTTTATGAGCACCGGCCTAGGTCGCTCCCTAGAACAAGTGGCGATGCACCTGGGTAGCGTCTCCATATGACGGCTTCGGGTAAGGTAGGATGGACATTGGCTCCAAATGTACCAATTTGGGCATCAGGTGAATAGAGATTCCACTCCTCCCTATCCGGTTTCTCATTCATCCGTAAACCATGGATGCCAGAGAATTTAGCGAGGCTCAAATCTCTGCAAGTCTTCACCACTGAGAATAGAACCCTTTAGGGGCCAATCCTCGAACAAATCGTCTTACGCTGCAAGGAAGCATGCCCGGGGCTAGTTGAGGTGGTGATCAACAATAAACTATTGAAGTGGCAAGACACTATGGGATGTAAGCTGTCAAGCTTGAAAGGCCATTGGGTTGGGGGAGTCATGTTCTGGCAGTCTACGGCGTTGGATCAACAGTGCCCAGGACGATTTGCAGAATATGATGCCGATGATTAGACAAGCGAGCATCCTTCAGAGCCAAAACCTCTGAGACAGAGAAGGAAAACACAATGATTGGGCTTCAATGGGCCAGGTCACTTGCGCATATGTAGAGTTTTGGTCACCAAAGCACTAAGGTACTCTGCACTCGATAACTTCTTAATCAGCTCACCATCGACCCATCCAACCTTGGCCTGCTCTACTCCACTCAAATGTTTCATTATGAGACTACGAGGCCCGTCATCTGTTGCAAGGCAAAGGACGTATTCAAGTTGTTTTCATGATAGTTACGAAGACCCTGTTCATCTATTTCACAAGTCTCAACAACCACGAAAAGGACCTCATCGAGCACCATATCTCTTGAAGATAACTCAGTCTCCTGCTAAATATATCTTGAAGAGATTGAAATTATATGTACGTTGGTGGAATCTAGACCTGTCCAACCGATGCTGAGCTAGCCTTGCTGCTCTTGCAATAGTAGATGCTCTCTGTAGTCCAAAGCTGGCTATAGAAGAGACCGAGTGCAAATCCAGAAACATCCCATATGAAACTGCCTCCAGAAACTATCCTCGAGATTCTCGGCTATCTGCATAGTGAAGAGGCAACTCTCCACTCTCTTCTCTGCACCTGCTGCACTCTTCACATCATCACAATGGGAATTTTTTTACTGAGACATATCTATTCCTAAAACCCGTCCCATACCCAGTGTCTAGTCAACACACTTTCGGCCCGCCTATACTTAGCGGACCTCGCCCTCATACTCCATTGCCCCCAAAATGGCACTTTTCCCGTAAACGAGGCACACATCCAGAGGCACCGCAAGCCTCAACACTTCGTAGAAATCTATCCCTGTCTTCCCAGCACCCCCGAGCAGCTTCGAAATCTGCGCAACGTTCAATCACTTGACATCGAGAACATTGCTTGGAACTCTGTTCTTGACTGGTCGACCATCAGCAGGCTAGAAACTGTATCTAACTTTAGCCATATGAGGCTAGCGCACCTCAGCATTTGCAGATTCCCTACATGCTTCATCCCCCCATTGCTTCACGAACAGCTGTACCTCACACATCTACGCCTTCCGTTCGACGATTAGGACCTACACAACGCCATCAGAGCCATATATACCAGGCTGCTGACGTCGCTGACTTGTGCGTTGTATCAGTTTGAGCGGATTGTACCCAGACAGTCGATCACGAGGCTCTACCTGTAACTTTGCTTGCCTCTGTCGTCAGAGTTCTAGGGAAGACCTCGGTCCATCAACACCATCCCTCAACCAACTCACTCTCTACATACGGGACAGAGATACTTCCATATGGATCACTACTTGGACATTCAGGGATATGCTCGGGAGGCCTCTCCGTCCTGAGGCTTCGTGGGACATGGGAGCAAATCAAGGGCCAAGCGCGTCTGCGAACAAAGCATAAATAAGATGGGCTTCGATCTCACTCTTCTGCAAGCACTGGTGAATATATAAAAGAGATGTGACAACTCGCCTGTCTACATTCAAGGGCTTGCGGCTCCTTGTTGCAGAGAACACCATTCTCACAGTCGACGAAGCCCCTCATTCGCTCTCACACCGTATACCCGCCGAAGACCTTGTCTTGATATGGAAGAGCATTTGTCCAGGTCTCGTCGAGATTGCCATTAACCAACAACGGTCAAGTGGAATGAGGACTCGGGATGGATATGTTCGACCTGTAAGAGTTTTGCCGGACGAGTGAAGTGATATTCTGAAGGAGGCTACGGTATTGAAATGTTGGAAGGGGTGGGTGCACTTGCACATTATCACAACGTTGGAAATGGCGGTTTTGGCTTTACCTTTAGACGCCGGGTAAACCGGTTGCGCTGACATACCGTTTCTAAGTTAAGCGTCGATGCCAAATCGGACCCATAGAGTGACGCCCCGAGTCAGCCTAACTGTTGAACATATTTCCCTCATAGTGAAGAGAACGTCGTTAAAATTAGTTGAGAGCTGGAAGGAATGTGGCAGCAGCTTCTGCCTGTCGAATAGTGAATTACAATCCTTGCGCATGTTGGCCCTCCTTGAGGCCTACGCGGCTAAGCTTCCATTTTTTTTGCCGAAGCCAAGCGGTGCCACGACCATCAGAGTTCTTGATCGTCGCAGAGATGGTTCAGGTCTCGATCATTCATGCACATATTTCATATCATCAGTCACAAACAGGCGATCGCTGCTAGGGCTCTGGAATTGGCTCATAGCTCAAACCTTCTGGAAGATCCACCTCTGCCCCTCGCGGGGACCGTCATGAGAGATGGTGACCTATAAATGTAAAGATTGATTAGTCGTGTGCCTGAAGGCTAGTGGATGATAGACTTACAGACTGGCCCCCATTGGCAGTGAGAACACCCCAGACGTTCGTGACCCCTCCATCATGGATGCTATCGGATGTGGAGAAGGGTAAGTCTCCCAGAACGACATCAAAGGGTGAATTACAAAAAGGCGAACGCACGTGTATCCACCGTCAGAGCTGCGGATGTTCCAGACGTACCCTCCAGCAGGAAGGACAGTCATGAACCCAGCGCCCCAAGCGGCTTGCTCGTTTGGATGGCTTACAGGGATGACGTATTGAGTGTTCGCGTCGTAGTCTTGGATCTTCCACTATTGTGGAGGGTGTTGATCAGTGGTCAAGTTATCCCCAGAGGACAAGCGGAAAGCCGAGATGAGGGACTAACCTGCTGCTTAGCATCGTTGGCCGCCATGGGGGTCACCGTGGCGGCTTGATTCTGGCCATTGTAGGTGATGACCAACTTCTCGCCTGTAGGGGACAGGACGCGGTTGATGATGTAGTATGTGCTATCGGCGGGCTTAGACATGTGTAAGATTGGATTGGATTGAGCTGCTAGTAGGAAGTGGTTTGAGGGATGCTGATGAGATGTCTGACCGACCGAACGCACTACTTTTATATCCCTCCGGTGAGGCAGACCGTTCAGCCAAGTGCTTTTCAACACCCCAAGAACGTTCCAACGGCCCTCAAAACTGCCAAGGACTGTCAAGGCAGCACGCAATTCAAACGTGTGCTGCCAGATCATCTGGCTTGGCGTGGCACTCTATGGCGTAAGGAGGAAGTCTATCGGCCAGAAGCCTCTCAGCGGGAAGGCTTGTTACCACATTTGTGGCGCCCAATCCTTCTAAGCACAAGGTCAGAGGTCAGCGGATCGTACAATCTCTGCTTCGACCCTCCTCAATGCCCATCGCTACTCACCTCGTGATTTCAATCTTACCAGCCCCCAGTCCTCCGGTCCCATCGATTTCGAGTCTTGCTTCAACTGAAGCTGATTGAACTCACAGAGAGGTCGAAACATCCAATGCAATCAGTCCTCGGGTCTTATGAGGCAATCTGGGCCAAGACTGGATAATATTAGAGTCTTGGCATGGTTCAATGGCGCACATGCGATGTTGATGAAGGGTAGATAAGTAAGCTATCTTGAGATCGGACGTTTCTCATAAGAGGAGGCGCTCTAATCCCCAAACAGCCAAAGAGCACGGCGTGACCGCCTCTGCAATGCCCCGTTGCTTCCAGGCTATGTGTGAGCGCAAGGGAGTGAGAGGAGCCACCCTCGATCGTCGAACAGCCCACATTCGACAAAAGACGCGTAGGCCTTGGGCTTCATATCGCTGAAGGAAGCCACGTATAGCGCCCATTACCCCACAGCCTACGGTCTCCGGTGCCTGCATCCTGGGGGCATATACGTAAGCGCGCTAATCGATCGCTGCTGCTGACCCTTGACTTTGCAGTTACGATCTCGAGGCTAAAAGTCCTCCATGTCACATCCACTAGGGGTCGCTCGTGTGGCCCCCGCCTTCGTATTGGCCATGGAATTGTTGGATGCAAGCCAGGCTCTCTCTAACTCCAGCGCAAACATTGTTGTCGAAGTCCAAGTTTATGGAAAGTATCTTTGCATGCCTGATCGATCCTGATCGCTACAGCTATGAGAGAATTGGTAAGGGCGGAGCGAACGCTTCATCTACTCTTCAAACATTTCATCCTAATGATGAGAAGGCGACACTGCATGCCCTTCCATCCACCTACCGTGCTGTCCACAACATAGCCTTACCATGCATCTACTGTGACGTATATGATTATATCGGTGTCTCGTGAGCTCATTGTCACTTGAAAACTGGCCCTTCGTCGGGGCTTAGCGGACCTCACTTCTTTTGGCCCACATACGGCACCTTCCAGGTCAAAATCCACGCCTTCCAGCTCTTCTTCGCCTCTAACAATACCCGGTTCTTCACGCAGGGACTTTGAGCGACTTCAAAAGCCTGCGTAACGTTCGATCGCTCGACGTTGAGGAGGTCTCCTAACCCTCTTTGGCTTACTGTATTGGCCTTACATGTACAAGTCAGCATATCCGATATTCCACGCGCAGTTGAGCTCGTGCAACTCACCCATATCAGTCAGTATCCGAAGCTGGAGTTCCTGGTAGCATGTCGTTCTTCGGGTTCTTCACCAACGGCCTTTTTCACATCCATGACTTCCATTCGAAGACGACTGGGAACGGATGGAACGTCGTCAAGGGATGCGTCCATTAGGGATGAACTGCCTACGTAGGCAGAAGGAGTCTTGACTCAAGCATAAACAGTAGTTGCAAGTGAAAGATGATTTACATCTGCGGAACGTGCGATTGAAACAGTCTCGATCCCTAAATGTGTACAATCGAGGAGGAGCAAGTGGGCAGATTGGTCCTGGACCGTCGTAATTACATCTACTAAAAAGGCGTGCCCAATGCACGGATGACAAGTATTCGGGGGAGGCTCGAAGAATCCAAAAAGGTCTCCCCACTCAAAGAACGCAGGCTTCACGGACTCTCAGTCCTCTTCCAGGATTCTCCACGAGGATCTGACACTGTCATGACGAGTCCAGGTCTTTGATCGGCGATGAGCCGTGGACGGTGCTGAAATATTTAAGACGGAGAAGGCAACATGGAATAGCTGCTGGATTGGGCCCAGCCTAGGTCAGGTATCTTTTCTAAAGATTTCAAGTCAACTTTTGTGCAAACACACACACACACACACATACACACATACACACGAGAGGATCCGTTGTCAAGAATGACCGTGATCTGGAGAGGTTTACCTTGAAGCTACCGATGTATCAGTTGACGATGAAAGGAATACTCCTGTTCACAACTCAAAAAAAAAACAGAATTTTACCGCGCGTGGTGCCTATGCATTGAACGCAGGGCCAGACCAACACACCACGATAACTTGTAAGATTCGAGGGTGGCGTCTAACAAGCATAGGCTGAAATTGTCGTTCAATACATGAATGCGGCCCGACCACTGGCATCTGACTCTGCATCAGAGGGTCAAAACGGTAAGGTGGCCCCAACACGCTGATCATTGAAGCTGGGGCACCTAGGGGGTGTCTTCGAGGATTAAAGTTATGGCCTACGGCCAGTGCGCATGATGAAGGGACGGCCTTGCCTTTGGGAGCATCCACTCGGTTCCAAAGCATGTTCTGACGAGAAACACGTTCCGAGAGTCGGCCGATGATAAGGGCGGTTCATTCAATTCAGGGGAAAAGTTTCATGCCAATCACAAAAAATATATACGGTGACATTAAGACAGAGACAGAGAGAGCCAGCTGGAGCATGTCCGCTGTATAAGAGGCATAGCAGCACGCATCCACCTTCCCCAGGTGAAAGCTTGGGAAGATCTCACAGATACCCCTTGGCTATACCTGACGAAAGCATGAGATGTTCCAACATTCTGAGCATCACAGCAATGGCGGATATGGCGACGTCAATTGGTGAGATGCTTTGCGAAAGGACCATAGGCCCCCGCCAAAAGTGCTATGGGACCGGCGCAAGGGAAACTCGCATGGCCTCCATCCCCGTCCCTTCGATCGTTATACTCGCGCAGGCGCGATCGGAAGTGCGTTGACAGTCGATTCGAGCCAGGACCGCATCCAGGCTTCCGGGGTGGAACAGCTTTAAGGTTAGGGATACAGCGAGCGAAAAAGAGGGATTGATAGAGAGTCAGACTTCTTCTTCTCTCTCTCTCAGGTCGATTGACCTCAGAGTGCTAGGCCGGTGATAAGCTTGAGGACGCATTGCGATAACGCATTTCCTGTGCATGTGCATGAAAAATAGTGACGCACACTTGCGTGTGTGTCTGCTGGATGAGAGGAGCGAGAGATGTTCAGCGTTGATAGCTCAGTCGGGGAAAGATCAGAGGGGACGAAGGATACTTGAGCGAGGCCTTATCGCAGCGTCAGTATAAGGATGTAGCATATCCTACGCACCCTTTCTAAATTGCCTTCCGGACTGACTCGCACATCGCATCCTATACACCTGAACGAAGTTCCCCCCATCCTCGGTCAGAAGGTGACTCTCTGTCGTCACAAACAATTTGACTGGGCTCGAACCGCACTCGTGCTTATCTGCGAGTGGTCTGTTGCAAGCCACGCTGATGCTTTTCATCCCAGCGGTGCGGGACTTGTGGGGGTCGGAATTTTAATTTTGGAGTGGGTAAGACCGAAGGAGCTTTTTTTGAGTTGTGGATTTTTTTTGGTCCTTGGGATGCTCCAGACTTTTTGACATGCATCTGCCGATAGACCTCCGGTCTACATTCGGAGCGCCCATCCTTTTTCGCAAAAAATAAAAATAAAAATAGAATAGAGGAAGGCAGGTCAGCGTTTGTATGGCCTTGATCGTTGCGGCGCAAGGCCTTATTGACATTTCGAAAAGGGGGGGGAACTTTACCAGATGAGCATCGACTGTTATATAAAAAAACACCTTGCAATTTTTTTGAGCCAGGTCCCGCGCGGACGGTAAGACCGAGTTCCATCCTGGAGGCTTTATGTTTTCGTGACGAGGGTGGTAACGGCCGGGTCACTCGATGGTGTTTTATTGTCTCGTTGCCTGAAAAAAAAAAATCCCATCTGCCTCTTCGACAGTCGGCCATTTGCTTGGTGAAAACACTGGGGGACTGAGGTGAACGCTCGGGTGGGGGGGCATTCGCGAAGTTTTTGTTGACCCAGCCGGACGGTAGTCATTCGCAAGAAATGAAATCAAGGAGGAGACGTCGGCTCAGAAGAGATTCCTTAGGTGCTCTGATCTGATCTGAATTTTGCCCCCACACATGAACATTTCATTCTGTGAAACGCGGTGTATGCTTTTTTCAGCGTGGGTGTAGACAGGTGCGTAACGTGCGAGAATGAGAAAGGAAAGGAAATTAGGAAAAAAATGAAAATAAAATGAAATAAAATAAAATGATGGAGATTTGAGAATTAGCTGGGACTGATAGAAGCTCGCAAGTGCAAATGTCGGCTGAAAGAGTCTCGTGCTGTTGTTGTGAAAGCAAAAGACAATGTACAGGCGTCCCACCCGGAAGGCCTGCCGTTCCGGCCCCGATACACGAAAACACGCGAGGCACAAGATACCAATGATGCAGGCGTCGGGTCTGAGGTGAAGACGTCATTCGTTGGGCTTTTTTTTTTTTTGGTAGAAAAGGGAGTAGGACTTTGATCGCAAGGGAGCCAAGTAGGCACCATCGGGAGTTGACCAAAAAAAAAAAAAAGGAACAACACAGTGGATTATTTTCAAAAAGTATATGAACTCGTGATCGTACAACGTCGATCAATTCTTGTGGAGCAGAGCAATGCAAAAGGGAGGGGAAAGCGAACAACCAGGTGTCCATGCAAAGGCCTTTTGTCTTCTTTGCAGGGCTTTATTCGAGGCACCTCCAAGAGTTTGGTATCATACGTTGCAAAATCTGAAATTGTAAAGCTCACAGATCTGTGCGCATGGATTGCGGAGCTACAGAACGATGGGAGGCGATCGTGAAGGGCCTTCTTTGATGATCAAGGTTCACCAACCCATCCTGTAACGCCTGCAGCGGCGTTTGGCTGTCACCTTGGTGGAGGGAAGAAGGAGCATGATGGACAGCATGGAGGAAATGGGGAGTCTGAGTAAGCCCCCCCAATCCTCAATCGGCAAAGAAGATAGAAGTCGGATGTTGTTTCAAGAGGTACATTTTCCTTTGACGAATGGCGGCGCAGTTGGTTTCGTCAGGTGGGCCATTTTCCTATCCACCCCGCGACTTTCTCCAAAAACGAAAACAAGTTGACCGAGATGATCGACCAGAATAACTCAGCATTGAAAGCGGCGAGAATTACAGATATTTTTCATTTCGAGCGAACGACGATCATGAGATCATGCCCAAACAGAAACAGCCTTTCACTGTGAGTTGTCATCCACCTTAACCATGCAATAATCACAGGTATGGGTTGGTCACGTTTCGGCCCGCTTCAGAAGCAAAGATTAGCTTCTCTTTATCGTATCAGTTGCAATTGGGCCCACGAGAACACATCTAGGAGGTGACTAAAAAGACACTCCAGGACCCCAACCTGGACCCGAGATCATGTTGGAACTGGAATTCCGCCTCACGATCCGCACAGGTCCAAGGTGAAGCTATCCTCCAAATAAAATAAACACCAAACCATATCAAAGCCTAAAAGGCAACAGCCGTGCTGATTAAAAACAAAGTCGCGACAGATAGCATTTTTGTGCAACAGCATCTCTTCCCAACGTCGTCGTCCTCGTTGAGCAGAACGGACCGTCCCCAAGGTTTTTG
>WSTV01000221.1:0-30852 GCA_019632285.1 Tulasnella sp. 332
TCTCCCTTCAAGATTCCTCACGAGTAAAGATGAATTTCGATACGTCAACGTCCAACACGAACGTTCCTCGCGCGGATTCAGCCACTTCTGTTCCGACTCTACTTCCTGAAAAGACATTCAACTCTCAAAACGGTGATCAGAGAGCGAAGGGCTCCTTCCACGGCGCTGACCGCGACCCCACGGAAGCGGATCGCCGACACTCGATACTCTCTTTAGAACCTGGCCTGCCTATATCTCCATTGGATACAGACGCTGTACAACGTCAGCGAAAAACGAAAGGGAGTCGACCGAAAAAGAATAAAGCAGAGGAAGCGATCCGGTCTATCGTCGCTATGTACGACGATCATAGAAACACAGCCTTCGCCTTCCTTCTTCAGTACATTGCCATTTCGTCCCGTTTAGCAGCCTTTTCACCCATACTGACTATGGGTCTCGTTCAATTTTCAACCCAGATTTCTACGGCTCTTTGATACCAACCGATTGGCACTCTTCGCGGCGTATCACCCGGAAGGAGTATTCTCATGTCAGACACCTGACACTGCTCTGATTAGTGAGGCGTCTGTTTTTTCGACAGAAATACCTAGTCGGAACCTGAGAAGTTGTGGGTATATTTGTCGAATCTTTGTCCATGAACCAGCTCAATGGCAACGGCCTTTCTGCTCATTTGTCCTAGACTCGTCGCTGACAGAACATGAGAAAATCGCTATGAACAGCACAACTACGCTGAAATCTGGGCCCCACTCAATTATCGATTGCATTCAGAGTTGGAGCAAGTGGATACACCCTTTCTCCCCTTCGTCGGCAGGCATGGGAAACCGGCGTTTCGCTTGGGACGTCACGGTGTTGCCTGGTATGCTCAGCTCTAAGAAGAAGAAGAGAAATGTGGAAGGTAACCTATTGATCGTCTGTCACGGTGACCTTATCAATCCTGAGGACGAAAGCCAGAAGGTCTCATTTGATCGCTCTTTTGTCCTTACACGAAATACGAACGAAGCTACCCTGTGAGTAGGTTGGGGCATCATGATGCCCATAAATCTCTATCTCACTTTTATTATCCTAACTCAGGACTTACTGGCCACACGTAATCATAAGTGACCAGGTGACGATACGGAAATGGAGATCTGCTTCACCATGGGATCAGACGACAGAATGGAATCCACTCGGACTCTAGATCTTGTAGGCTGGGATCCCTTTCTGTACTGCGTACTGCTTTCCCTCTTTCCAAAAGGTTTCCTCTTCATCTCTTCAATTTGACATATTGTTCGATCTTACGGATAGTCTATAGCATCGTGTGTGGGCATCTATTCTAGGACCTCGATCATGGAATACACTGGTGCGTCGAGCTGCTCCTGGCCCTTGAGGAACACAAGACCAACAACAAAAACGTACTCGAGCACGTTCCCACCGAGCTGCTTCACCAAAGCTCCTGCAGCCTTGGCCGAGCCACCTAACGAGCGTGATAGTATTAACACTGCAAGGACATGATACATTGGGAAAGTCGATTGCCACACTTGCCTGTGGCGATAAGGTCGTCAATGACGACAACATTGTCCCCGGGTATGACTGAATCAGCCTGAATATCAAATGAGTCCTATGAACGCACGAAGAGGCAAGAGCTCAGGCCCCAAGCCCGGTAAGATAACAGATTTCTCTAAACATACCGCCCCATACTCTTTCTGGTAGGTTGCGGTGATGCACTTTCCGGGGAGCTTTCCCTTCTTTCTAATCGGAACGAAAGCAGCACCTATAAGAAATCGGTGATCACAAGACTTCGTGAGGCACTGTTAGCTTAAGAGGGCATTGCAAGCCCACCTAGTCTCAGTGCGATGATTGGACCTAACAGGAAGCCTCTCGCTTCTAGCCCGATAACGACGTCGACCTTCTTTACGTTCCCTCGCTTTGGAGAGATGGTTTCGGACATGATATGATGCGTGAGATGTGTGATCAATACTTCAAAGGCAAGCGGATTGCGCATGACAGGGAACAGGTCGAGGAAAACGATACCCTAGACTTCCAAGAAATCGGTTCAAAATATCCATGCGGACATGAGGTTTGATGGAGTCAATGGAAGGGGGAGATAGCAGTGAATTCGTTGGCAGCAATGCAATGAACAGTCGGGGCATGCGAGGGCTACTAACCTTCTTTGGGAAGTCCGCATGGGCTGTAAGCATACTTCGAATGAGGGCGACGTCGGACATGTTTGCAGATCTTAGATCGTGAGGTCGACAGTGGGTGGTGTTGGGCACTAAAGTGTATCGTGTCGTGTGAGTGGCTGAAGTGACTTGTCAGGGCTCAAAGTGGCGCACGCCCGATAACAGCTGATAAGATAACACAACTCGCAGGTATCCAAATGGACAAATTCATATAAAAGATGAGAAGGCGCCGATCATGTACAAAGGTATACAAAGCAGAAGTAGAGAAATGATCATGACTGAATGATAATGAAAAGAAAACACTAAGGGCAAGTGCAAGAAGCTTCGACGACAGATGTAAAATGGCGAGCGAATGAAATGGCAAAAAGTGGTCGTGAGGAGATAGAAGCGTGAAGTGCATGCAAATGATTACAGGCTTTCGTGGTTGGTGATACAATGTGAGGTATTCGATGCAAACTCAAACAGCCAGGGCAGAAGCCAATTGAGGTGGGTCGGATGGAGGCGAGTGACGAAACGAAGTGGCACGGAGGAAGGAGATGAGGGCTTTCAGCGGTGAACTCTGGAGATGCGATCGATTTGGCTATTTTAAAGTGAAACGAGAGCGTTAGAAGATATTAGGAACAATGGAAGCATTATCCGGATACTGACTGGGTGACATCCAATCGGCTCCCAAGCCGGTTTGTCGTAGAACATGACCTTATGCACGCCGCTAAATCTGACGGATTTCGGCCTTAAATATCTCTTGTGATTGAAAGGAGAGCACAAGTCGCGTGAGTTCTTCGAGGCTAATGCGGATGGTCTATGGGCGTGTTTAGGCGAGGAAGATGGGGTCGAGAGTTTGGGATAATCAGGCTCAAGGACGGTCTCTTGGTGCGATACGACATAGAACTGGGACCAAGCGCAGTAAAGCGATGCTGCAGACGGAGCCTCGTGACGGGGGAGTAGCGACGTGGTCTCCGTCGGGCTCGATGATTGCGAGTCCGGGGGGACATCGTCATACCCTTCGAATACATCCTCCTCGAAGAATTCTGGCGATGCGGGGAACGGTTCACCGTCCTCCTCAAACTCTACGCGCTCATACCATCTCGCCTTCACAAGCATACTCCGAGACCGGTCCTTCATCCCAAGACGATTGAGACACCACGCGGCGAAGCGATACCGTCGTTCGTGCCAGGGTAGCATAATTATCCTCAACCATAACGCATAGGCCCGTAGTATCGGGGCCCACCGGTCTCGAAGCTTCTGGTACGGTGAGCCTTGGGTCCATTCTTGATATGGTGCGCCCGGCCCGCCAATGTCCCAGAGATGGAAATATAGCCTCTCCCAGTAGTTTTCGTCGAATCGCGTGCTAAGAATGGGATGACGTGAGCCATGTTTCTGAGAATGAGCGTGAAGGGGTGCCGTACCCTTCTTCGGTGAGTATTGGGGGCAAAATGTGGTCGATTAGGCGTTGCCATCTCGATCGCGGTTGCTCGGGCCGATAAGGTAGATGTTGATGGTTTGAGTACTGGTGGCTGCGCATGATTTGAGGCCTTTGGGTGTAGAATAGCGAGCGAGTCGAGCGAGGATGGAATGGAAAGTCGAGTCAAGAAGGAGCTTCGAGAGCAAAGCAAGGTAAGGTTATTAGAGAAAAGGGGGGACTGGACTGTGACACAGCAATGGCTCACCGAGGGATGCTATCCGACCGCTTGTCCTCTAACACGGCGTCGCTAGCAAGCCTTCGAGTTAATGCCCAGGCCTGCGTCAACGATCCTTATCGGTCGTGATCACTGTCGTCTCTAGAGAAAAAGAGAGCGATGGCCAGATTGCAAACCAGACCAATGAGACAACGATCCCGTGCGTTTCCTGCTGACCATGGATGATGATCTCACCAAATAAATACTCCCCGCCCCCCGGACTTCCGACGGCGATGCAAATCGTCTTGAAAAGGATTGATACCGTGCCGTATGACCTGCAAGTCACTGGATACGGTGGAGGAGGGAGGGACAGGAGAAACGGCCGCCCATGAAGGGCCGAATGTATCGTATCTTTGGGACCTGGAACCTGGAACCGACACAATGGTACGCGCGCACGAGAATCAAACCCTGAGTCCACGCAAAGGCGAGAGTAGCGAAGTACCGCTCCTTCGAAAAATGAAGTAGATTTCAATTTCGAAGGTGTTCATTATAGTTCATATGAGATGCGTCTTCTTTTGGGTTCATATGTATCCCGTCTAATGAAAGGTGCTGAACTGCCGATCGCCCTATCCGATGCGTTTCCGGAGGGATCAGGTCGGATGAACCTGACTCGCAAAGCAAGGTTTCTGTACTTACAGCGTCACCGAGGCCAGGAGATATCAGGCCCTCCTTCGTGAGGACCTCATCCACACCTGCTACCCATACCTAAGGTCGTACGTGCGATAACGAAGATAAGCGACTAAAAAGACGGAGGAAGTTCTGTGGGGACGACCAACATGTAGATCTGGAAATTCTTTGGTGACATTCCTCAGGCCTTCTTCAGACGCTAGAATAGCAAGGTACCGAACCCTCGAGACTTATCGTGGCATGGGCGCGAAAAACGAGGTGACAAACACGCGATCAGTCTTGGATTGACTTTGAAAGAAAAACATGAGTCTCGGGGATCTTGCACTCACTCGGAATCCCCCAGTCCGTAATCATGTTCAGAGCGGCGATCGCCGTCCCGGCTGTCGCGATTAGAGGATCGAGGAGATACACGAGGTCGACGTTTGGTGTGCTTGGAAGCTTGGAGTAATCTGTGTTTGCGCGATTATTCGAAGGGGCCCTCGAAATAAACGTCAATATTCCGCCTGCATGCTGCATAGCCTTCAAGGACGTACATTCCACCGGCTGAAGACTGATCTTCTCCCTAAAGAGACCGATGTGATATACGTGCGCGTCGGGGAACAGGCTGAGCATGGCGTTGGTCATTCCGAGTCCAGCACGAAGGATGGGCGTTAGAGCGATGGATGGCTGGATGGCCGATCCTTTGAGAGGACCAATTGGGCTTTCCTAAGCATAGGTGGATGATTGTTGGCAGAAAGGAGTAATGACATGATGACCGGTATAGGATTGCAAGATAGCCTTGATCAGCTTTGGACCGAGCAGAGTTCCGAGGTGCGACTGCGCTCACGTCAAGCACTTCGACCTCTGGGATATCTCGCGTGGCTTCAATACCGACTATGTAGGCCAGCGCGTCCATGGTCTAACATCCAAAGAATAATCATAATAAAATTTCAGCAATCAGCAATTGCACGCTATCGCCCTCGTCTGACCTCTCTGAAATCCTTGGCATTGGTGTGTTTACTCCTCAACTTCGTCAACTTCGCCTTCGCGATCGGATGTGTGAGGACATGAACGTTGGGATTGGAAGACATTGGGTGTATATAACTTTGATAACTAGGTTATTCGCAAAACGCCAGTGCGATCTGGAGGAAAGGATGGATGGGGAAATTGCAATGTCAACGGGAAGCACGTGCCCCAGGCGCGAACGCGTGATGAATCCACCTGGCCAGCGTTCGGCGCTTGCTCGATGGTGCGGCGACCATTCGGGCGGTTCTTACCCGTAGCGGTTTTCCTGAGTAGCCGACTGAGTTCATTCATTGGAATTAAATTAAACCACGATCAAGTTGGCTCAAGTTAGCAATCAATGTGTAGCAAGGTGTAGCTGTCATTGCATCCAGACCGTGGCTTTCGCAAATCGACCTCATCCCCAACGCCCCCACCCAGCACTCTCCGAACGCACGCCTCATCCATCTGGTCAGAGCACGCCTTCGCTCAGCCATCACCCTCTCCCGCTCGTCCAACTGCTGCCCTTCTCCTCCTTCCTGCGGCGGCTGATCCTCCTGCCACTCCCTCCCATACACTATCCTCACTTCGCTTTCCCGTGCCCTCAGATCTTACAACCTCCTCACCTACACTTCCAGACTCAAAGTACACACGAAGAGGAACAAGAACGTCGTTACACGTTACAACCGAGTCGGCTCATGAAGCAGATGGGGAGGGACGGTGGCTTGCTTGACCTTGGATTCGGGTTTGTTGCGCGTCTGGCAAAGCGGCTGTCGTGGGTGTGGGTGTCAAGACCGAGCTACTGCCGTTCGGGTCGGCATCAAGCGAGCCATAGAAACAGACGGAACAACTGAGGGCCTGTCCACCCGCAGCGGCATGCACGTCGTGAGGGAAGGTCATTCTGGGTCGTCTCTCCCCAAGACCGGCATTCCCACCGATGTTTCCATTCGCATTGGGTTGCCGTCGATTGCGAAGACCATCGGCACCCGCTTGAACCGCATTTTTGGCCATCGTAAGGTGCAAAAGGCGCTCCCCTGGGGGCAGCTAGACCCCCGTTGTTGCCACGACCGCCAGCACCAGGACTACCCAGCATTCCCCTGCCGCCGCCGCTGCTGCCACTCGCCTCACCACTCTCGCCCGCTCCCTTTGCACCTTCGCACCTTCCGCCCTTGTGATTGCCCGAGATCGAGGTCAAGAAGGGTCAGTTGACTATAGAGCTCAAGAAGTTGAAGGCGAAGAGCGATGAAATCGCGGGGCCTGTCGAATCGAATGATCTGCCTATCATATCTTGGGAATCTTGTGAGAGTTCCTTGTTTTTCGTTCATCGGAATATGAGACTGACAGAACATTGAAACGCTCATTTATTCCAAGATCTCCCGCATCATCGTAACCAAAGTAACGCAGAGCCAACCTCGCGCGCGTTCCGGCGCCCAACAAAAGATACAGAGCATAAAAGGGGCCTAACAACGGGCCATCTGGATAATGCAGCGCCTCTACGGTTGTGACTGCATAGGAGAGGTATGTTCGGGACGCGCTTGAGCATGGAACGCCTGATCTCTTACGTAGATCACACGTACGCAGCTACTTACCTACCTGCCACAAAGGCCACTCGAAAGGTGATCAACCTAACGGGGATCAACAGTCGCGTCGGATGCGCGATGACGCTAAGCACAGAGCCGAGGAGAGAGTTTGTGAATTGGACGTGGTTCCAGCCGGCCCGTTCTGTTGTTGCGCACCGAGGTATAGTCCTGCACGATTGTTGGCGCCGAAATTGATCACTCGGATTTGGGGTGTGGTGTCAGTATGGGGTCGGCAGGTGGTGGAAGTGACGGCGAGGGAGGCTGGGAGGTTTGGGAGGACGGGGGGTAAAGGAAATGTGTATGTGAGCACTTTTGTGGCAGTCTGCCACAGTTTATTTGGAGAGATGGAAGGTGTCACCAATGAGAGGTGCGGAAGATTGCTATCCTGAGAGATGGAAAGCCGTTAGGTCAACGACTCTGGCGATCGTTAGGGACGTGCTCGTTCACAAGACCAACTCACTCGACGATCGGCCATGCATACGTAGCTCCACCTTCCAGCATGCTATTATCGGACCCGAGTACGAAGAGATTCGGCGTGTCTTGCGGGAACCGGGTCATCCCGGTCAATAGAACCATTGTCGTAGTCGTCTTGGCGCTCATGGACACCCCCATGCCGAGCGACGGTACTGGATGCTGACGTGTGCTGGTATTTGACTGGCGTTCGTATACTAGTGGGCGATCCACTGCTGTGGGATTTTGACCGTCGAAGTGGCGGGTATCAGTGGTGGTAGGTATGTTGCGGGAATCGTCGTGGTCTCGAATGGCAATACGAAGAAGTGGTCATGAGACGATGGTGTGGAAGAAGATGATCGGCGCCGTGACATAGACCCACCGTCTGGCGTGAGGGTCGTCACGGGTGCTGTAGACTGCCTCGAAGCCTCGGAAGGCTTGGGATCTGACCACCTAACACTCATCTTCCTGGATTCAAGGTCCCTGATGTGCTCGATAGTGCTCCTACACCAATTGTCCTCGTTGTCTGTTTTGCTCTACAGACTGACAAGTTTGACAAGATGCACATAGCATAATAATAAAGTCATTCAATGCATGACACTCGCCCCCAGATAACCTGCCAGTATCCTCCTTTGAGCGACATTCAGATTGTTGATGACGGGGACCCCATAGGTGTTTAGCGGTGCCGTAGCTTGAGCCCCTGTGAGATAAAATAAATTTGAAGGTCAAGAACACAAGATGCAGCTTGTAACAGAAACTTTCTCGTGAGTTCCAAAGTTCAAGGGCGGCTCCAGGCTGTGGAAGGCGCGCTGGTAGAGCCGTGCCATCTGGGAGCAGCAACACTTGTATAGGCCCGTTAATGCTGTTATGGCTATTGAGGATTCTGATTGGGAAGCAGCGATCTCTGGATCCCCAAATTTCAGAAAGGTACCAAGCAAATGAAATGAAATACTTATAGTTGTAGACATGTGCAACAATGTCATATTTCATCGCGTCCATTCTTTCACCCATATGCTCCATCCCCTGTTCCATATGCTCTACTCTTTCGATTGATTGGACCACAAGCTGGCCCAACGCGTTGAGTTGCAGTTGGATGTTTGACCGGGACGTTTGGGACAATGAAGGTCTGGTCGGTCACGGTTTGAAAGGCTGCTATAAGGGCTGGGACGTTGGGTTGGGCCATGGGCAATGGAGAGATGCTTGATTGCATAGGTAAAGGTTAAGTTCGGTAGGTTTGGGTAGGTTGAGGTTCAATTCTGTGAACTGAAGTGAAAAGGCCTCCCACAGCCGGGTTTCCGACATACCATAAGTTCCAGAGCAGGTTAACTAAAGTTGGGGGTTAAAATGTAACAAGAGGCAGCTGTCATTGCATCCAAGCTGTGCCTTTCATAAATCTACGTCATCCCCAACACCACCGCCTAACACTCTCCGAACGTACGCCCTCCTCCACCCAGTCAGAGCGCGCCTTCGCTCAGCCGTCACCCTCTCCCGCTCGTCCAACTGCTGCCCTTCTCCTCCTTCCTGCAGCGGCTGATCCTCCTGCCACTCTCTCCCATACATCATCCTCACTTCGCCTTCCCGTACCCTCAGATCTTGCAACCTCCTCGCCCACACCTCTGGACTCAACGTACACACGAGGAGGAACAAGAACGTCGTTATACGTTCCATCCGCGTCGGCTCGTGAAGCACATGGGGAGGAACGGCAGCTTGACCTTGGACTCGTGGTTGTGACGAGTCTGGTAAAGCGGCTGTCGTAGGTGTCGGTGTCGGTGTCGCGTCAAGACCAAGCTGTTGTCGTTCGGTATCGAGTCGGTACGAAGCTAGCCATCGGATCAGACGGAACAGCTGAGGGCTCTGTCCACCTGCAGCGGCGGCGGCATGCTCGTGGGGGAAGGCCATCCTGGGGCGTCTCTCCCCAAGACCGGCATTTTCATCGACGTTTTCGTTCGCCATCGCATTTCCGTTGGGTTGCCGGCGATTACGAAGACCATCGGCACCCGCTTGAGCCGCATTTTGGCCATCATCAAATGCGAAAGGCGCGTCTCCAGCAGCAGCGGCGGCCAGACCACCGTTGTTACCAGGGCCGCCAGCACCAGCACCACCCACATTCCCCCCTGCCGCCGCCGCCGCCGCCGCCGCCGCCACCCGCCTCACCACCCTCGCCCTCTCCCCTTGTACTCTCGCACCTTCCACCCGAATGATCGCCCAGATCTCCCACGTCATCCAAAGCAACACGGCACAGAACCAACCCGGCGCGCGCTCCGGCGTCCATCCAAAGATGTACACAACGAACGCCGCTCGAAAGATGATCAGCCCGATGGGGATCAACAGTCGCGTCGGATGCGCTATGATGTTGAGCACAGAGCGGAGGAGGGAGTTTGTGATTTGGACATAGTTCCAGCCGAACCCGTTCTGTTGTTGCGCACCGAGGTATCGTCCAGCACGATTGTTGGCGCCGAAATTGATCACTCGGATTTGGGGTGTGGTGTCAGGGTGGGATCGGCGGGTGGTGGAAGTGAGGGCGAAGGAGGCTGGGAGGTTTGGGAGGACGGGGAGTAATGGGAATGTGTATGTAAGGACCTCTATAGCAGCTTGCTGCAGCTTATTGGGAGGAGTGGAGGGAGTGACCAATGAGAGGTAGGGAAGATTGCTATCCCAAGAATAGGAAACTATTCAGTCCACGACTTCCACGTTCGGTAGGGACTACTTGCTCGCAAAGACAGACTCACTCAACGATTGTCCATGCATACGTAGCTCCGCCTTCCAGCATGGTGTTTTCGGACGCGAGGACAAAGAGGTCCTCGTTCAGTGGTGAGTCCTGCGGGAACCCTATCATCTCGGCCAATAAAATCATCATCGTGGTCGTCTCAGCGCTCTTGAAGTCTCCTGGACCAAGCCACTGCACTGGGTGCTGGTCTGCCAGTATTCGAACGGCGTTTGTATGTTGATGAATGATCCATTGCTGTGGGATGTTGACCGTCGAAGTGACGGGCATCAGCGGTGGCAGCGATGTTGCCGGAATGATGGCGTGTGTCGAGGTCTTAGATGGCAATGCGAAGAAGTCGTCATAAGATGGGGGCCTAGAAGAAGATGACCGGCGACGTGATGTTGACCCGCCACCTTGCGCCGTGGCAGGTGCTGTAGGCAAGCTCGGCGCTTGGGCAGGCTTGGGATCCGACCAAGACGTCGGGTTGACAGAGAGATACACAGTCGGCTGCCCATGATCATTCTAAAGGATAATCCACCACCGACTGTCAGTCCCAACAGTACGTAGATCATTCTCTTGCATGTAACACAGTCCCAAACGGACCTTGACCACGTCGCCCACCACCTCCGCGTCATTCAGAAACCTTCCGTTACAGACAATCCTCTGACCACTCTGAAGGGGCTTCCCGGGACATTGGATGAAGATCGAGGTCTTGAGGTCGGCGATTGTGGCTCCCGCATGGATCGGGACGTGAAGCGTGAGGTTTTGAGGCGAGAGGATCACGGTAACGAGCGAGGTGGACGGTCCAGCGACGCTGGGGCCGTTTGGCTGAGGTGGATTGCCATCAGGTTTTGAGGTGGACAAGTCGTCCATAAAGTATGCAGTAGTTATATCAGGGTGCAAAGTGGTCGCTGGTCAGAATTGCGGGCTCAAACGTGTACCTGCACACGACATTACGATCTGCAACTCCCACGGTTCTCATTGAACTGGATATCTGGAAGGATGCCACACGTCTAGAACTACAAGATTGAAAACCTCATTGCTGATATACAGTGGTCGACTCGAAATCGTCGCCTTATGAATAATTCCCTCTTATTCATATGACTCTCCTCGTTCATCAGGCCTCAGCACCTCTGCTTCAACTCAATTAGACGACCACTCACAAAATCCACTCTTCTCTGGGCGCGCTCTCAGAAAATAAGCCAATATAAGAAATAAACAGCTGCCCTTATGAGACTGCCTCTTCCTAGGTAGTTCGTGTACAATGTCTCTCACTCGTTACGACCATTCTGCTCAGGCTCACGATAACGTCAGTTTGCTGCTAATCTGGCCCATCCGCCCTTAGTCTTCGGCCTTGTTTGCTTTGGCACTCAATACCAGCACTACATTATGACACAACAAGGCATTATGGAGCGGTTCGACAAGAAATACATATCATGATATAGAGGATGAGGACGAAGTAAGGGAGAATGAGACCAAGACCACCAAGACCAAGGACTAGAAGTAGGACGAGGGGCAAGAACAAGAAGCGAGAAACAGCAGCCAATGATTCAGTACAATCCCAGGGTAGACTGCTAGAAGGCTGTGTTTCTGGAGTAGGGAAGCACCAACTTCGATATCAATTTCATACGCTCGTAGGAGCAAGTCAACACCATGCCCTTTCAATATCATATCTTAGAGACCAGGGGATGCGGTCTGTAGCGAAACTTGCCATCAGGCACGGAAGGCGCCGCTATAGTTGGAGGGCGCGGGACGTCAACCGGTACAGGGCCCCCATCACGAAGAGGCAGGTATATTGTTGGCGAGACGTTGATGGCTATTGCGGATGCGGGGGGTATTGCACAGATCCCTAGATAACCGCAAACTGTCCGCCAATGCTGTAGAACCTAAAGGACGTATGGAGAATTGCATCAGCTCAATTCGTTGGGCCATCTCAGCCATCTTTCAACTCACATCCGCCATTTGAAGCAGTCTAAGCGACTTCAGCAGCCCGGCCTCAAAGGAGTTTACAAAGAGTGCGAACCGCCCGCGAATAGTCACCAAGGCAGCTGCAATCATTTGAGGATTCGGCTGTCCCATGGTTGATAAATCGAGAGGTAGATTGAGAAAGGAGGGGAGGGCGTTGAACATTTGCGTATACAACGACTTCGCTCCGTCTATTCGCTTAGCAAGACCACACTTCTAGCTAAGGAACGCAGGCTTATCGCAGCCGCTAGAAGTAGCACAAGTTGGTCTTCCGAACGCGTTGACACACGCGTGATTACTGTGGCTTTGTTAGTATAGACTTTGCGAGTCCTCACTCGATCGTGCCTGGAAAGCCAGCCGTGGGTGCATAGAGCAGCCGAATCCTGCGACTCTTAACAATCAACTCGCCCAACTCACTGCACAAGCCGGCGACCGGACTGCGGTGGTTGCGATAGCGAATGGAAATCTTCAAGCTGCACGCCAAGAGCTAGGCGCACGAATCCAAGCAACACTTGAAGAGCTGAACGGACTGGGCCCGCAGATCCAGGAGACTGGTGAAGAAATGAACGGGCAGCTACAAGCAATGCGCCAATAATCGAACAAGCAGTTTGACCTCTTGTATGTATTTTGATTATCTGGTTTGGCACCTTACTGACAAACTGCGATGTAGGGACCGCTGCAACTCGATCTGCGTAGTCAACAGCCATCGTGGGTTTGATGGTCAGATCGAATTACTCCCACTAGGCAGTGGACAAGCATTACCTGCCAGTTTGCCACACCTCCCCAAGACCGTCAACGACCTTAGCACCCCCCAAAATGTGTTTTCATTACAAAGCGCACCCCCCAGTTCTCTAAACCCGCGCTCATGTAGGTGACGACGTTGACCTTCTCCTACAAGCGTATCAGATTCATATCAATGCAGTCCTCGTGCAAGAGAGGAAAGTGGTGCTGGGGACTCACTTGGGGATTGTCTTGCCGGGTTAAACCGTTGTCCTTTGTCTTGTCAAATCGGTCTGTCCGCGTAATTTGTCCTTCTTGGTAAATCAACCTGTTCATGTAGCTTGTCTTTACCAACTTCAAAGTGACAAAATCTGTAGCATTTGGGTAAGAGTATGGAATGGCTACTAGGCTTATCACTGGCGACTTTCTTGGAGACTCACTCCCAAGTCCCATGACAAGGCTCAAAAACCCAAGGTAGTCAGGTCAATAAAGAGAGCGACAGACGCCAAAAGTATCAAAGTTGAGTCCAGCGCGACAAAAACCGTTAGCAAGAACCATCACATTATTAAGTCTAGAACAACAACACTGAATTCCTGACTCGCTTATTGTTGATGTACAGTGGTCGACTCGGAATTGTCTTCCGAAGTGAGGTGTGCATCTCCCTCTTATCTAGAGGGATAACCACGGCAGGCTTCTTCTCTTCGCTCGTCACCTCAAGCTCAGGCGCGTCGGCTTCAATTCCCACCATAACCTGGAAGTCATTCCTCTTTGAAGCATCCACTAGCCCCTCTAAGGCCTTCACATTTTGTGCCCCTGAGACGACCACGAGGCCAACATGGGAAAGGTATAACTGCGCGGTCTGGAATTGCTCCTCTTCTGGCAAGAGCGTTGGTGTAACGTATCCTTCACTTGTGATGACGATTCCGCTCGCACCAGCCAATGACGCGAGGTCGAGCATCTCAAAGAACGTACACCCTCCCCGTTCGAGTAAGAGGACTGCGCCTTCGTACGGTCGTGGCAAGAACGGCGAGTCTGGATCCGTGTAGGGTTCCTCTTCGGACGTCGGGGAGCCAATATGCGGTTTACAGCCGTGTTTGTTGTATGAGGGAGGTTGAATGAGTGGAAGTGCGGGCCATCCTCTTCCGAACCGAGGAGTATTAGCGACCCAGTCCTTCTGTCCGAGTTCTTTGACTGGGTGCTGTCCGAAGTTCGCGGTGACGCCAGTGGCGATGAGAGGCTCCAATATGGCGAGATCCAGGTCTCTGGTCGGCTCTGCTTTCGTATCGAGTTGTTCCACTGAGAAGCGCAGAGGAACTTGACGTTCGCGATGAAGCTGATATACTTGTTTCATACCCGCTTCCATCTCATCGTCCCCTCGTAGGAGCCGTCGATCCGCGAAGTAGATCTTCTGGCTAGCTCTTACTGGGTGGGTGCCAACTGCCACGAACAGTGGTTTAGCTTTTGGCACTATCCGTATCGCGGTGCATGTGTCTGCACGTACTCTGGTAGATTACATATCCGTCCTGGTCCACAGTCGTTGTAGCCTTGATCCGTACACCCTCGACGTTGTACACTATAAAGCCCTCTTCGACCGGCACAATCTTCTCTAGTCCAGGGTCGAGATCCTCGGCCGATTTGTTACCATGCGGCGTAAGCACGAAGTCGCTCTTCTAATCACGCAGAAGAGTTGTCAGCGATAATCGAACCAAATATAAAACTCTGCTCTGATCTCTCACAAATATCTCATGTCTCGGCATGTCGCACTTTCCGTAAATGTCCCATCGATCGGAATCGTCCTCCACGGCAGACGCGTTACCTTCGACCCCTACCAAATGCCGCGCGTAATCATAGTCGGTACGGTCCCGAATAGAGCCGGCAATACCTGGCCACGACGAGGATGCCACATGCCGTGCGCAGGTTGATGCTCCCTGAGATGTCTGATTTGCTTGAGACGACGATATCGATCCATTGAGATCAGCTCGCCGCAGTTGGAGGACATGACCCTCCGTGGTGAACACAAAGTTGGAGTCGAGCTTGTTCAAAGGATTCTCTTCATCAAACAGCAGGAATAGGTACTAGACATCGAGAGTGAGATTTTGTATAAAGATAGGCCCACGATATGTTGACGTACTTTCAGTGTCTCACTAAGTACGAAGCTCTCCATCCGGTCCTCGTTCTCGCCCGTTAATAGGTTCGAGACAGTGGCCAATCCGCAAGGCACCTTTGCTTTCGCCGTCAAATCTTGCAGGACACGTTCGCCGACGGAGAGATAAAATGGGTCTTTCGTAGCCTAAGAGAGGGGCGGTTGAGCATGAGCGGATGTGTCTGTAGGAGTGGTATTGGAGTTCGGAGTTAACCAACCCGGTAGAGGAAATAAGTCGATTCGACAAATTCTGCGTAATGCGAATAAATTGTTAATTGCGCCAGGCGTGAAATGGGTGCTATACTATCGTTGGCTGACCTGGTCGTAACGGGTATCCTACATAGAGTCCTTCTTTCGTAACGATACTAAACGTCTCTGGGATGCCAGAGTATTTACGCCACATATTCCAATCTGTGAAGAATCTTTCAGCGAGTGTTATGACGAAGGAGAGCTGGAGTTCAACTAACATACTAGGTGTGCCTTGATGGCGTTCTCCAGGTCTCCTGCAAGTACTTGCAGTCCAGGCCAGAACGCGCCCAGGGAATCCACATGCGCTGCTGAGAGTTCGCCAGTGTGTATGCCAATCGCACGGTACTAAAACATAAACGGAACATCATGTGAGTTAACGCGGTAAAGAAGTCGCAGAGACAATAAACGAACCCAGTATCCCTCGGTCCCTCGTGAATGCTTCATGATCGCTGCGTACGCTTTGTCCCAGATGTCAAGAAACGGCTTCTCACCCGTGAGCACATACATCTTCAACGCGTATCTAGAGGGTCACCTCTATGATTAGATCGTAAATTCGCTGAGTGGAGGAAATTGGAGGAGCGCACTCGTAAAAAGAGTCTATGCCAGCACCAATCCCTCCCGATTGTGGATGGTCCCAATCACCCGTCACCACGTCGATCGGGTTGCCGACCAGGTCCAAGGAGCTTCGACGATCCCACACTGCTTGATACGACTTCTTTGCGAGCTGCTCAAACTGTGGATCGCCCGTTAGTCGACTGAGAACGGTAAACTCTAAGAGCAAAGTCCCAGCCCCCGCAGCGCAAGTCTGGTTGGTCTCATTACGCAGGACCCCGCTTCGCAGGTTGACCTAGGAAGCATTACATTCTGGCACATCAGTTAGAGCCAAAGCTGATTATTGGAACTGTCGCACCCTTGCATATGGCATGCCTGTAGGGGTGTTAAATGCGGGGAGAAGTCTTCTGCCCAGGTCCAAAGCCAGGTCAAGCAGTTCGCCGCGATACCAAGGAATGACGACGGGAGCGAGTTCGAGTCGAGGATTTGTTTCAGGTACAGGAACGGATGAAATCATTTGGTGGGCACTCAGAAGACCACCAAGCACACGTATGGTCGTCTCAAACACTTGGGGTCTGGTATCCACGTCGAACGAGACGTGGTCGATAACCTGGCTCACGGCCTTTTCGAAACCCATAGGGTCGCCAAGCGTTACGAATGTGTCGAGAATGTCGATGAGTGTGATGCTGTAGTTGCCGTTAACGTCGTTTGCTGAGTGGTCTTCCCTATTTGTGAGAGTTGAACATTTTGTTTAGGAGCTGGTAAGACTCGCACGGAGTTCATGAAGAGCGTACGGGTTGTCCCAATCTGGACCTTTGCCCTAAGGATGATAAACCAGATGAGATAAACCTGCAGCAATGAAGTACACGCCTGGGCTCACCTTGCAAGACAGCGGTTGAAGCTGGGGAGAACGTGGTCAGTCTGATATCCATTGATTCCACGTTGTGAATGCGAACCTCGTCTAAAGGGAAAGCTGCAGCCATCATTGTAAGCGAGGAATACACGCGCACATGGACGTAGCAATCGCTCACCGTGATCCCTATAGCTATTGAAGCCATGATACCAAAGGTCACGGACTTCCTCTCTATGATGTGGTGTGCCATCTCAATCTCATTTATCTCACGCAAAGATGGCAATGGCCTCACCGGACTGTGACCTTTCTTGCGTCGTTCCAATGCGGGTCATCATGAGATGATTGCTCGTTGAGGCCGGCCGCGACTAGCAGTGTTTGCAGCCATTGTGACAAGAGCATGAAGCCGAATCAACGGCACAAAATGTCCTCAATGATTCCAGATTCCCTTCACAGTAGCAAGATAGAGGGAATGTCCGCTGAGTACTGGCGATATGCAGGTCTGAGGAGAGAGGCAAGACGTGTCGATCCCGAATTCAGGAACAGGGTCCTAAGTGGTCCAAGCTTGAATTTCTCAGTTTCGCCACTCTTTTGACCCTTCAAGCGATCAAATGACTTCACTTGGCGACGCAAGCAACGCATTGGGGAAATATCTCCTCAAAGGATGGGTGGGTTTAAAGGGAATGCGTCTTCGAAGGCCCTTGCTAACGTCTACACATTGTATAAGGCAATGATGAATGATGCTTGCCCGACCTGTCACACTCCAATGATGCGGTCTCCAGACCGAACCCAGCTAATATGTGTTATCAGTCACCCGGAAGGTAAGCTTGCGGTAGCCGCTTGATCTCGTGGATAGGATACTGAGACTATCAACAGAGACACCAGCAACCAAGATAGCCGGTGTGAGCAGCACGTCCAAGGCATCTTCAGATTCTACAATATCTCTCGGAGGCTCTACTTCACGTCCATCAACACCTCCGACCCCTCTCTCAGAATCTCATGACTCAGATACCTTTGTAATGCCGCCACCCTCGGAAGAGACTTTGCGCAGACGAGCGCAGTCAGATCTCGCCTCCCAGCGCATTGGTGCTAAGATGCTACAAGGCTATGCCATGCTTGCTGAGGAATGCCAGAATCCGGAATGCTTTGGCGTGCCCCTTCTTCGCCCTCCGAGACCTGGGTCGAAGGATCCTCACAAAGTAAGATTCCTTTCAGCTCAACCTGCATCTTTACAATTACCTCTTACGTATCTCAATTGTTGACAGGAATGTGTGATATGCGACAACGTTTACGTGGAGGCCTTAGATTCGCGCGGGCGTACGATTTTGCAACTGGTCGAAACATCTGTCCCCACACCAACTGCAACTACATCAACGGTCGTTGATTCCCCGCAGCATCACATTGCTTCAGCGTCTCATATACTGCCTGTAGCTGTGAATGGAACAAGATCTCAAAATACTAGCAATGGACACGCAATAGCGGATGTCAAAGGGATGGCCAAACAGTCTGACGCTCTGCGATCTGTACCCTCAGCTAGTGTTAGTCTTGTACATGCATCTGTGCCACCCCCCTTTATGAATGCTGATACGTCTGCGCTATACATTCCAGGTGCAGTCTACTATCGGCAATGCTGTCCTTGGCGATGTGTTGGCTTCTGTTGACAAGTCGCTTAGCGCCCTGTCCACCCGCCTCAATCTCTTATCTGGTGCGGAGCCCTCGATGCTCAATTCTACTCTTTTGGGGGAGGCTGCGACTCAGATTGGAATTCTGCTGGGGGTCCGAGAAACAGCCTTGCGCCAGGCAGCTCATTCTTCCTCCTAAGATTAGTATCGTATGTAAAGTATAGTATCATATAAGCCTCATTGGGCATTCGGTACGTGGTTGATGTCGGCGTGGTGTGGCCACGAGGCGACGTGCGATCGGGGATGGATGTTCGGAAATAAAAATATATTTGTATTCTGACCGAGGCAAAGCTCGGCGCTTTGATCTCGACCCATCCCATCCCGGCTAGCAGGCCTGCCAGCTGCCTCGAGGCATCCTTCTTTGATTTCCAGTATTTGGACACACCTTGTCGAGCATCTGACAGTTTACATACGGACAAAGTTAGTCGATTCGTGGGAGGTCCAACCACAAAGGTGTGCTTCGCTAAACCATTGTTTCCAACTCCCTCGTCCAATCAGCTCTAACCCAACCACTTCACAGATCCTAATCTCGCTACATTTCTCTACATCTTAACGCTACTTCAGTTCAATGGCCCCCTTTGGTTTATCCCGTCCTTCATGGACCAAGAAGAAGTCGAAAAGTGGATCGGGGGATGTCTACCTTGCGGAGGATCCGTATGGAGAAACGCATGCTTACACCCTAAGCGGAGGGGATCATTCGCAGTCTCAGTACATGCAGACGACGACTCAGGTCCCTACCAAGATGAACAGGTGGAAGACAGTCCTTAAGCGAAAGCCGGTGAGCCTATCAAATCCGTACTGAAAGTGCATCAAGAACCAACCTTTGGGGACTAAGAAAACTTGGACTTATTTCTCTCTTGCAAGGCACCTCAAGTCGTGGAGACCCTCACTCCCCTCCGTGATCCACGCTTCGAGGAACACAGTGATGATTATTACAATCATCAAGGGACCCTGCCCCCCGTTCCAACTAATGAGTCTCCTGCCCACTCGTATGTGCAAACCGTTCGGCATGATCAATCCGTGCGTCGAGTCGACTCTCGAGTTGACTCGGGATCGAGCGGATCCAGCCGCTCTTCGTCTCACAGGCGTGCTCATAGCGAGCATCGGGGTGTCCAAAGGCATGAGACTGGCCGTAGCGGAGCTGTAACGATCCTCCCCCATGATTCCGCTTCCAACATTCATGTTTATAATGAGCAACAGTACCAGCAGCCTCAGGTCCATCACGGTCACGGTGGACCACTTCACGGTATCGTTGAGGAGCAATCGGATATCTCGTATAACGAACCACATGTCCATCGGCCGATCTCGCCGGTCATTACGCCTATCGGCCATGCTTCCCCAGGTCAGCCCATGGTGATCGGCCCGGCTGGCTCAGTACAGCGTCATGAGAGTGGAGGATCCTATTCGGTTCAGCATGATATTGGGCGCGGCCTTCATCTCCATCATAGTGATAAGCATAATGGTAGAGGCATGATGCCTTTCCAGGTGACCGATGCGCATGGCAACAAGCAAGACATCCAGGAGGTAATGCTGGATGGCAGTGGTGTGAGTTTTCAACAACCCTATGACGATTTTGACTTTTCCAGTTTAACGTGTCCCTCTGCTAGATACAAGAGATTCCGATGCCTAGCCACGGAAATGTGATCTTCATCGTAGAAGAGGGCGTAACATTGGATGTAAGTCGGATTGTGGGGCCCTGGGCCTGATATGATAGCTAACACATCTCGCAGGTTAAGGATCCAGAGACTGGTGAATACGTTCCTTTGGAACAATATTATGCCAACTTGGCCGCACGACGACCACCTCAGCAGGATCAGTTCGTCGTGGTCAACGGAGACGCGTCGAACGTAGTTGTTGAAGACGTCAATGGCAATGTGCTCCACAGGTTTGTCTCCTATGTAACTAGTGGCTTATTAACGTACTGATTGATCTACTTTGTTATCCAGAGGATCGAAGGTTAAGGATGAGTTTATGAGTCAACGGTCACGATCGCATTCGGAACGATCTGAAGAACGCGCGTACGATCGCTCTCAACGCAGTGGCTCTGTACGATCTGGATCAAATCATCATGTAAGACACGAAAGCGGCTCCCATCTCTCCCAACTCTCAGAATGACCTTCATGCCCCGCTGCTTTCGGTGTTCGTACGTCTATCATCAACCTTTGTCTGCCTTGCATCTATCTTATCCAATCGATACCCCCTATCCTCACTGGGTTATGTGTTATTATCGTGGTATACTGAAATGGACATTTCTTTTCCCCTCGCCGCAATCTGGCTTTCGTGCCGTTAGGTTACCGTAGGTTCGGGCAAGACGAACCATATAAAGGTCACGAATCCAAATCCAAATCCTGAAATCCGTGTCTACCACCAGCAATTAGCCTCGCCGTCTGGGTTGAAGCAGGGCATGGATCACTGGGTGATAGATGTGCCATCTGAACGACAGATGCAGACACCAGCAGTGCATGTTTATTCTCCTCAAGGCTCGATGCGACCACCCACGCAGATGTCCTCGATGCCACCGTCTGCAGTGCAGTTGCAGTCAACTGGAGGCTCAATGCTATCTAGAGCTTCCTCGATGAACGCATCGCAAATGGCTCCAAGCGTGAATAGCCACATTCCTCAAGGCTCGATGCGATCGCACATGTCAAGGGCGTCCTCGATGAACGGGCCGAATATTTCGCGATCAGTGTCTGTTGCTAGTGGACAGTATAGCGCTAGAAGCGGTGTACCAGCGGCATCGATAAGGTCTCACGAAGCGCCGACAGTAGAGATTGTAGCGGAGCCTGGATCAAATGTCATCGTTACGACAGGCCACGAGGGAGAGGCGCGACTGGAGCATGGGATGGGTTCCCCAGTGACTGTACATGTGACTGGTACACCGAGAAGCCACCAGATAGACGTGGCCTCTGTGCGCAGCTTCCAGCCATCTGTCCGAAGCATGCAACCATCCATGCGATCGATGGCGAGGTCCACGGCCACAGGGGAAGTGGTCGAGGCACCTCTAGATGAAGTTAGGTTAGTGACGTCGAGTGATGTAAGACCTATTGGAGTTAGCGCTGAGCCTTGCCCTGCATCGGTACACAGAGGTATGACCCCTGCTCAATCCATCCGCATGGATCCCTCGCCCAGGTCGATCCTAAAAGGGAGAGCCACACCTGCCAAGAGCATGAAGAGCATAAGATCTCTATCGAAGAAGACGCCGGGTAATGAACCTTCTATCCTTGGGTCACGTCCTCCCTCGCAGCAGAGTCCTGTGGATGACGGTGCATCGATCCACAACGCTCTCCTCATGAATCCCCAACCCGTCGAGATCATGGCCATGCCCGTTCCTCACGTGGAGATGGCACCCATTCAGTCGCCGGAGAAGCTTCACATGATGGGAGAAGGTGGAATGGAGTCGTTCAAGTTACCCGAAGCCCCTTCACCTGGAGGTAATTCGGTGTACATGCCCCCGGCATCTCCACTGGGTAAACCCGGCTCGTTCAGATCGAGCAAATCCGTGCGTTCCAACAGATCCAACCTACGCCGCGTCGGATTCGAGTCAGGCGAGCAACCGGAGCCAGAGGCCCTCGTCGTGGAGCGTTCTCCTAGTGTTAGATCAACCAGGAATGCCAGTGCTGAGCAGCTCTTGTCGTTGGTCGTGCCATCAGCAGAGCCCGGCTCCGGTCCTGTGGTTGAGGAACCTATGATGGTGGCTCAATCTCCTGCGACACGTAGCGTGAGATCCGCACGAGCCCCTTCCATACGTGCTCCGTCGTATAGGGAGAACGTTCTCTCGGCTGTCGACGAGGGCGGAGAGTCGACATTGGGTTTCACTGGCATGCCTTCTCCCCAACTACAAGGTGAAGTGAACCTCGCGTCGCCGATGAAGTCGCCGATGCAGTTCTCGCGCCCATCCTCACCATACGCGCACCACGAGACCAATCAAGCGTTTGCTTTAGACCCTGCAGAGCCAGTAGCTCCCGGTGGTTTCGCCTTTGATCAATGGGGCGCGGGATCGCCAGGCCAGAAGGCTCCCTCGATACGGTCCCACCAGTCCCACCAGTCCCACCATTCGCACAACAACCAAGAACAGCAAGTGGATGGATTCGGGATGATGGCTTCGCCAGGCCAGAGAGCCCCATCATTGATGTCACGCCACTCCAACAACAATCACGAACATGGGGATGGCTGGGGGGTGGGTTCGAAGGCACCATCGATACGATCGCACAACTCTTACAACAACAACAACAACAACGAACAGTTCGAGGAAGGCGGTTTCGGGCTAGGCTCGCCGCCAAAGAGCAGGACTCCTTCAATGAGGGCGTCGTCGATCAGATCGAACAAGGTCCTAAGCCCCATGGCGGCAGATGTAATGCGGGAGGAGGCCATTGGCGAGGAGCCAGGAGAAGAGCCGACGCAGATGATCCTTGAGGAGCCAACAGGGGATGGAGAACCCAAGGAGATTGGTGAATCTGCCAACCTGCTTGGAGATGGAACGGCGGAGCCGACGATTGCCTCGGCGGACGACTGGGGCATGCCCGTTAAGAAGGGGAAGAAGGGGAAGAAGGGGAAGAAGTAAACCTTAATGGCTGGTCCAACCCCTTCGAGCCCTATATTCATGGTCTGCAACATCCCCATAAGGACGGTGCAGCAAAACAAGAAAATCCTCGACCACCTTGAGGAAATCGCATGCCTCGTCATCGGTCCATGCGAGATCCCTACTTCAGCACCACTTCAACACCACTTCAGCATGTTGTATCCACTTCCATGTACCATTACCGATCCAACAAAAGTCCACCAACGCCTCGTAGCAATTGCTAATGCCACCCCATCCATGCAATATCAAACCACTAATATCGCTCGTCGTTATTGTGTTATGTTTAGGGCCGCTACGACTACACTGTATTCCCCTACTCCTCTACCCGTCTCCTGATGATATATCTACTACGTGTTCGTTCTTTACAGGATTTCAACTCTTAGTTTCTACGTAGACACACCTTACTTCTCTCTCTTGGCTTTCTTCGCGGTTAATGTACATGCCGGTCATCACATTAAAGACAAACTCAGCCCTGAGTACATCGCGTGATGAAGAGAATATTGACTCGCTTATGTTGGTAGAGATTATGAGTTGCCACGACCTCTCAAGCCAGACCCATGACCACGACTCTTTTGCCCGCCGCCTCGTCCACGCCCTCCCCCACTCCTTCGTCCACCTCTCCCCGATGTTGAGCCGATAACGCTCTCGATGTCGGACCGGCTCAACGTTAGCTGGCCGTCCTTGTATCTTCCGATCCCAGTGCCAATCCCCCGATCAATGCCCCTTCGCTTGGCCTTCTTTTGCAGGAAAAGAGACTTCTTGAAGTCGGGATGATACATTCCATTCTCCGCGGCCTGATATGGGAGGTTCAAACTTTAATATATTGCCAGAATCGATTCCTAGCGCTTGGTTCTTGGATAGTACTTACCTCGACTCGCCGAGTGGTATCAATCTTCTTTTCCTTCGCACTTAAAAGATCTCGTTGTCCTTTAGGTTGATGGGCCTTGTAGTCGTGCCGCAAAACCTTCAAGCCGTCGCCCAGCCTAGCCGAGCCACTAAGTTCAAGCACACGCCCTTGAAGGGCGCGGCGGCGTTCTGCTGGCGTCATTTCGAGCTCTGTGCTCATAAATCCTGCGAGTAGCTGGGTATGAAGGAGACGATGGAGGGCCTTATCATTATGTTCTAGCGATCTGGATAGATGTGTTGTTAGGGTCGAATTGTTTCATGCCATGAAGAAGACAACATGGAGTGCTCACTTCTCGGCATCCGTGTCCTTTGGAGGCTCGTCCTGTCCGGTCGAAAGGGGCTGCGCAAAGATCTTGGACACTTTTGAAGACTAATTCCGATATGAGATAGCGGCTAGAGCTCTTGGAATTAGATACAAACGTACCATCAGCGCCTTGGCGGCTTGTTTGTCGACGTCGGAGCTTTGAGAGGTAACGTCCTTTGCAGGATCTGAAAATGCCACAGCTATTGATGACGAATGTACCTTCAAAACCGGCGCATATCAGTACAAATAGCTGTGTCTAGATTGTGAATTACATACCGTCTTCTTGTCAGCAACAGCTTTCTTTGGTAATGGAGGGACAAAGAGGTCTGAATCTCCAGCCGATTTTTCCTCAATTCCACCCCAGCCGTCATCGTCTGGAGATTGTGTTGGTACAGACTTGGTCCGACCCTTTGGAGTTTTATCACTTGATGTTGGTATGAAAGGGTTCAGTTCGAACGATTGGAGAAAGCTTTCACCACTAGCTTGAAGTGCAGTGAGGGCTTCTTCGAGATTGTTCTCCTCATCTGATTCGGGAACAGGGCTCCTAGCTTTCCTGCAGAACTTGGGAGGATCAAATTTTCTGTTTCGATACGGAAGCGGAGACGCGATAGGTACTTACCTTTTCCCAGGTGGCTTCGCTGTTGGTTTCATGTACACAATGATTCAGTATCCTAGATTTGTGATGAAGATTCTAATAAAAGCGCAAAATATTGTTGAGAAGATTCGTGGGGCGAGCTTTTAGGCCCTAGAGCAAATGTTCAGACAACGCTTTCAATTTCTACTACTAACCACCTCATTCATTTTGCACTCTTCTCTGAGCGATCTTCTCCTACACATATCGAGCTGCGTGCACCATCGGCACCTTCCCGCTAAAATTTTCGACGTCGCTCCTGTAGATGGCCGCTAAAAAGAAAAAAACTACCGCGGCCGACGGCGCTATACCCCTTGCTCGCCCTCCACAATATAGCACGTCCGAAAACGCAGTAGATGATATTCCTGATGACGAAAAGCTGAGGCTTTTAAGTCAATCAGGGCTTCTCTCGAAAATCCCTCAGAAGGAGCCTGTAACGGAGGCTGCTCTAGACTTTTTGGATGAGCTCTTCTTCACTGCCACCTACGCGATTCCAATGACCTTTCTCTACTTCTGTATGGATGTGTAAGCCGTCCCACTCTTCTGGCTATCTTTCGCTTCTTCCAACTGGTTGATAATGCCCCGACAGCTTGATTCATCACCAGTACGCGCAGCAGCTACCATTTCGTGAAGAAGCCATCAAAGTCGCGACGAACGTGCCGTGTAAGTTGCATTGATGAAGTTTCACACCTAAAGTGTACTGAATCATCCCTTTTCAGTCTTATCAGTCTTCATCTTTTACAGTAGGCATACCTAAGGATCCTAGGTAGTCTTTCAAGTATCGTTTCGACACTGACAGTACCATCGTTGTAGGCAACAGGCACAAGACCAGCCGCTTGGTTCAGCTGGCTCTTTTCATGATGTCCGTTGTATGTGGAACCCGATTGATATGGACTCTCAATAAGGAAGGATGGAGAACTGCAATGCAAGAAGTGTGTTAGCGCCTGCGGTTCCCGTCGAGCACTCTTTCTCTCTAACTTTCTCTCACCAGGCTGCTCCACTGACGACCCTATGGACGTACACGGTGATGCAACTCGACCTCATACCTTGCGGCGTGAGCGTGGCTACTGTCTTTGGGATTGTTAAATTCCTGGGACTTAGGTTGCAGCTATAGTAACTGGTGTTTATTGATACTTGGAGCACATACTACCCTTCGTCTTTTCTTCTTGTGGCCTCCATATACCAATGGACAATATATCATTAGGAATGGCCGGATAGGATAGACAGAACACCTGCTTTGTCAGCACACCACTAACTTCCCCCTACCACCATCCGCGTTACATCACATCCCCTCCGCGTCTGGTTCCCTCTGGAGGACTTGTCACAATTGCGTGCACAAACGCTAACTGACGAGAATCCTGTTGAGGCTACCCCATCTGGCGCTATAAAGGACATCTCGTACTCTGTTTGTGAGGTGCCACCACTCCCCTCTCTTTGCCTATTTGGCGGACTTTGCATCGTGGCCGGCGTAGACGGCTTACGCAGCCAAATGCAAAGCATTACTTCGTTCTTCGAATCTGTGCCTAGTCACCACGCCGGGTCGTCGCTTCCAAAAGTGCGCAAATCGCCACCTTCGGATCCTGGAACGATTCGGTATACAACAGACTCTCACAAACGGCTAAAATCATCCCATATCGCCAGTACTGAGGGTGGTGAAGGGGCTAGTCATGTGCCTCAAACAACAACAAAAGCAGAAAGGGAAGTGGCCGTTCTCTATGATCCTGATCCTGAGCAGTCTCGGGCATCCAGCAATACCACACTTTCCCATAAGCTTTACTTGTTGGGCAAGAATTTGCCCTTCTTGCATCCTCAGTCTACTGCCGCACGCCATATGTAAGCAACTCTAGGCCTATAGCAACAGCATCACCCTCTTCTAACTGATTTAAACATGTACCATCAGCTCCAAAGACCTTGGTCCAATGGCTGCGGATATGGTTTGGCTTCAGTGGGAGAAGTCGCAATCAGAGCTCAGCTTAACACCCAACCTTCATGGTAAATATGACGATAACCTCAAGGAACCCGGTCCATATATTACTTCAACGGATGTCCTCACCAATGTGCGCCAAGCTATCCAAACCTGGGCGTCATCATCCCCATCTTATCAGTTCTGTTCCGATACCCAATCCGAATTACTCAATGTATCGCATAAATTTGTCAAACTTTGCGATATCCTCAATGTCTTCACAGACAGGGAACCTGAGTTCAGAGCGGTGATCGTTGGTGAGTAAAACTAATCCACCACCTCTATACATGTTGCTCCTGCTAAGATCCTTTGCTTCTCTTAGTACGGCACTCGTTTACGGCTCGAATGTTGACCACCATGATAATGTCTTTAATGAAGACCGTTAAGCCTCAAGTCCTACTAGGCTCTGATTCCAACAATGGTGCACAAAGCATGGGCTGTATTACTAATGTGCGTCGAAGCCTCCTTCCCAATCATCGAAGCTTCTGTGCCCCAGCTGAAATGAAACCGCTGTCAAGCGTAACATCCTGAGAGACTTCCAAGAGGGCAATGTCAATCTTCTTATCATCGTATCTGCAGTCGAAGCCTCCTTGAATTTGCCTCCAGTGACTTGTGTTATACGGTAAGATAAAATGAGCAGAGCTGTATGAGAACGCCTCAACTGACCATTAGTTTATCTATGCTCAGATGGGACCCTCCGGACGACTACCTCGCATACGCTTACTCCAAGGCCTGGCTTCGACCATCAGGTGGCACATTAGTTATCATGTACGAGAAGGGCAATCGGTCCCATCGACGGGTCATGTGGCACTTGAGGCGAATGGAGCCAAAGTGGAGGACGTGGATGGAGGAGAGCATGAACGACAATCGCGAAAAGACGTTCGCGCCTCCTTGCAACATGCTTTACAACGATCATTTCGATGAAATTGCACGTGAAGATGAGTTGGGCCGGGACGAGGCCTTCCTTAGTGACCCCGTGACGTCGGCCAAGTTGTACTTGAGCGACAGCGTGCGCGTGGTGTACATGTACGTTACACGGATGAGTAGGCTCCGCGGTGGCGCATGGAACGACGAGCTTCTCTTCGAATACGAATCGGTCGCAACGTCCACGAGGTGCCACGTTTGGTTCTCAGAACCATCCCCACTTCGTGTATTCACTGGACCGATCTGTGCTACCCGAGCTGATGCACGCCATCTAGCCTGTTTCCTAGCTTGCCAGGAGCTTTACCGGAGGTGCCTGCTTGAATCAACCGACTGGCCAACCCCAAGACCGTCCCGAGCCCTCTCCTTCGACGACGACCTGGATGATGGAGTAGAATGTCAGGCTCCGATTGTAGCACCCCTCACAACTGAGGATGCCCGGGCCCGTATGGGAAAGCTCAAGCAGCTACAATATCCTCAGATCCAAGGCGAGTTTTGGCGACGTACGCTCTCTGCCCCACCTTTGCGCTTGTTTCCCACGGTCTTTACCCTTCAGGGTACACCTTCCAACAAGACCTGTCACCCGATTTGCGTTATGACCCGATTACCGCTCCCATCTATCACGCCATTCAATATCGGACCTCCGGGGTCTAGTAGGACCGCACATTTACGGAGAGGTGGTGCTGTTAACCTCACGGAAGAAGAGGTCATTGCTCTCCACCAGTTCACGACCTTGCTGTGTCGCACCATCTACCGTAAACCTGTTACGCTAAGCATAGAGCTTTGCGCTTGTCTTTTTGCCCCGCTTTCGAGCTCTTGGATCGATGCTCACCCGCCCGAAGACGATATTGCGCCAGTGCACGATATGCGCGACTTTATCGCTTGGAAGGAGACGAAACGTATGGGGGCCTTGATGACAGCTCGCCCGCGTCTCAGTGTGGAGTCAGCCAGCTCACTGATAGAAGACACCAAAGATGCTCTCATCCAAGAAAACAACAGTCAATGCTCACCTCTGTTTGAGGTGGCAGGGATCTCTACTACCCTCAATCCCACCTCGAAGATACTTAGTGGCGGAGTGAGTTGCTTCTCTGATTCAAAGTTGTTGAACGGGCTCTCATCGCCTGTGCCCACCTAAATAGGCTGAAGCCGACTATCCAAACATTACGGAATATCTCAAAGTCATCCGACTCCCTGAGAATACACATCCAATCAAGGAGGATCAGCCCCTGATGTTGGTGTCTTCAACACCGGCCCATCGCGACTATTTTCATCATCCGACAAGGCCAGAAACTACGAAAAAATGTGTGTCACTCATTGTATCGCAGAAAGAGAGAAAAAAGAGCCTGATTCAACATCACAGATGTGGTGCCAGAACTATGCTTCAGGCATCCGATAAGCGCGAGGTGAGCGCACCGCTTGTCTGGCTTCGTTAGCGCGACTGAACCTCCTGCCGAAGTCTCTTTCGTACAGCCGTCGCCATACCCCCTGTTCTAGCTCGTATCGATGATGTCATGGTGTCGAAGGAACTCAATGCGACTCTATTTGAGAACAGAATCGACGACTCGATACTTGCCGATGCACTCACAGCTACCAGTGCGGAGCGAGGGCATGATTATGAACGTCTCGAGCTACTTGGCGAGTCGAGCCCAGTCCCGCCTAATGATCCTGTCGGGCACGATTGACTGACTTGAAATACTAGGCGATACGATTCTGAAATTTGTTGTCAGCGCGTACCTTCTAGTATACTTGCCAAATGGGTGTGATGGAACGAACAGATCGAAGTCCATGGCTATGAAGCGCAATTACCTCGTTTCTAACGCTATGTTGTTGAAGATCATGCGAAAATCCGGTATCCCTGCGTATATTCGATCTAATTCCATCGTCACTGGAGCTGGGGACCGCATAGCTCCTGGATTACAACTAGCCCGGGTGCCACAGCAGCTGGCTAGTGCTCCCACGAAGCGTGATGCCACAGTACAAAGTGATAAAGGAGATGGTGAGATTGACTAGCTAAAGGTTCAGCTCGCTCAACCAGAGCTAATTTGTAGAGTGAAGGCAGCGCGCCTTCGTCTAGAGCCGTGGATGACAGCGTAGGTAATGAGTCTGAGGCCACTTATCGCGCGGAGCAAGCAGGACACCAGTTCCTAGGGAACAAGGTACGCGCCTAACAACATACAAAGTTCTCTGCTAGTTGTTTGAACCCGTCCTCCCTACTATCCTAGACGGTTTCAGACGTCTGCGAAGCGATTATCGGTGCCGCGTGGCTATCAGGAGGAGTGGAACTTGCGCTCAGATGTATCAAAAAGATCGGACTGCCACTGGACAAGATCGACCGATGGAGGGATCTCAAAGAGCATTCCCAGATTCCCAGTCCGCCAGACAATATTCAGCTCGCACAATCTGTGACCGTAGAGATGCAAGAGATCATCGGGCTTCAACTGGCTCGACCAGAACTTCTGGCATGGGCTCTTGTGAGTTATATGTTCGACGTCGAGTAACTGCTGTGAACTGGCTCATGTCGTAAGGCTCTAGACCCATGGATCAGCAACCTTGCAAGTACACACACCTCATCAGTGGTTGGAATTCGTTGGGGATGGGCTATTAGACTACTGTGAGGAAACCCTGACTTGAGAGAAGGTACAGCTGAAGGGACTATTTTATGCAGTGGTTGTCCCAGACATCTACAACGCGCATCCGGAGTTCGGCCCCGGCCTCCTGACATCACTCAAGGTGCCTGCTCTTCTTGATATATGAGGTACAAAGGGTGACTTATGCTTATGGGAACAGAGCGCCATGGTGAGCACGGACGCGCTCGCTGCCCTTTGCGTCGAGTCTGGCGTCGCAGATTATTTCGTTTGTCGCTCCGAGGCCATCAGCTCCAAGCTCAAGGTGTACACGAAAGCACTTCGCCTCGCTCGGGCCGATGAACATGAGACGTCCAGAAAGGAGGCCAGAGAGCTACGCCAATACTGGAAGGGCATCAGGCCTCCAAAGGAGCTTGCCGACTGCTTTGAGTCTCTCCTGGGCGCAATCTTGGTCTCGGAAGGGTTCGACAGCCGAGGGTGCGAGATCATGTACAAGAAAGTGATGAAACCGTTCTTCGACAAACATATCCACGTAGAAGAAGATGTGAACCCGTCGGCGCCGTCGGTTTTGCGGAACAAGCTAGCGAAATGGAAGTGTCGGGATGTGTTGGTCGAGCGAACCGTGAAC
>WSTV01000221.1:31059-44844 GCA_019632285.1 Tulasnella sp. 332
CATCGCCTCTAATTGCGATTGTCACGCCACGAGCTTGGAGGGCGGCCATGCCCCGGCAAGGAAGCAAAGGAGGGCGGCTCTACGCATGAGAGAGGAGCTCGAAGAGACCGGTGCTGTTGAAGGCTTGCTTGGAGATCTGAGCAGTGACACGGAGGATGACGAGGATGATGACGATATGGATGGCGTGGAGATAGTAGAGGAAGAAGAAGCAGATGACGAGGATGAGGACAGTCAGGGGCCAGGGCGATCCACAAGAATGGGCGGAAGGCGACATGTCTGAATGAGTCTTGGCAACCTCAAAAAATGACCATCCCCCTATTTTGTACGATATTTGATGAACTTACGGGCGATCATCACGTTTAGAGAGCTGCTGTGGCCGCTGGCAAAACATAGTGAAGTACAACGGATGAGATATTCGCAAGGGACTTTTTAGGACATGTTTTCAGCTGCAAGACTAGACAGATTTCATACGATCAAGACAGCTTTGATTTGATTTGATTTTTATGATTCTGCTTTCTGAAAAAAAAGAAAAGAAAAAAAAAGAGAAAGTAATGACCTCAAATACTTAAATTCAAGACGTGTGAGCAAAAGGAAGGGAGGAGATAATTTCTATACGCTTTGAATCGGGCTACAGGGGGGGCGTTACAAATAAGAGAAAAAGGAAAAGGGGAAGGAGAAAGGTTGAGAGGTATGGTTCACGAAGAAAGAAAAGGAGTGGAAAAGGGCGGGTAAGCACAGATGGCTGAGTGAAAGTGTCCGAAAGGAAGGCGGGGGTAGGTAGGCATAAAAGAGGGGAAAACGACAGATGGAGGAGATCCTTGAGACCACATGAGAATGAATGGAAATGCCACAACGGCACACGGGGCATGGAATGACTGAACAACAACAACAACAACAAAACCATGACAGGAAAGAACCTCAAAACCCAAAAAAAAATAAAAAAATAAAAGCGAGGGAAAGGAAAAGAATGATGATAAACAATGGAAGAGACAGGGGCGTTTCGTTCAGGAATGATTTTTAAGAGCAAAAAGACGGAATAAACAAACAGATACAGGTATTTGGTTTTTCAGTGCACGATTGAGATGGAATGACAAAAATGGCACAGTTTGAGGAGGAGGACAGAGACATAAAGAGATGGAGAGAGAGAGAGAGAGGAATGATAAAAAGATACAGGAGGTGTGTTGGTATATGTGTTGCTTGGGCATGGGCGTTGGAGGGTGTCTTGATGGCATAGGTATCTGTGTTTGTGCGTTCTTCGTGTCGGAGACCAGAGTTTTCCGTTCCTTCATTTCCTTCACCTGGGACTGCCACTTCCACTCGGACGAGAATATTGAGGAGGATGTTGAGACGACTCTTCCACTCGACTCCTCGCCGTCGACGACGCAGCCGGCCTCGCATATGGATGATACCCAGCGGCACCCAACGCATAACTCGCGCTCGCACTAGAACCCGACCTCGCCCTCGACGAACCCGAATGATGGGGTGGCGGTGGAGGGGCCATTGCAGGAGGTGGCGGACCGCTCATCGGCCCACTCAACGGCGGCGGAGGTGGGAAGTTCTGCGACGACTGTTGTTGTTGTTGTGACGAAGTGTAATTGTACTGAGACGGTGAAGTCGTGGCGGATGAGTACGACAATCGTGGGGTATTGTTGGTCGAGGAGGAGTGGGAGAGGCGAGGCGTGTCGGTGCGGGATGATGATGAAGCCATGGATGCGGAGGAATCGTTTCGCGGTCGGTTGGTGGCGTGCGGGTGGGGGTTGGTTTGTGAGGCGGAAGAGTTGTGTCGGGAGCGAGAACGGGGGCCGGAGAGGGGTGGATGAGGTGGGAGCGGTGGGAGGGTACGGTCGCGTTCGAGGGACCGGATGGACGGGAGTGTGGGTGCGCCGCTGTTGGATTGTTGATGCGAAGGCGGGGCGTTGTGGTGATGTGGAGGATGTTGAGAGTGCCGTTCGTACACCGGTGACGAGGAAGCAGGCGCGGGAGGAAGGAAAGGTGGTGCAGGGAGAGGAGAAGAAAGTCGATGATGGCGTTGTTGTTGAGGCGGCTGCTGGGATTGATGGTGAGACGGTGACGGGTCGGGGAGGTGCCGCGTATCGTAAGGATCAGAAGAGGACGACTGTGAATTTTGAAGAGGCGGCTGGTGAGGAGGTGGAGTAGGCAGAGATGGTTCAGCAATCATTGAGCCCTGGTGGCGAGCTAACTACGGCGAGGTTCATCAGCGAACGATGCCCAACCCGCTCAGGCATGCGAGCCCTAAGGAATAGGATTGTTCGCGCACCTGGCTCTCGAGCTCGAATATCCTCCTCTCGGCCATCTGACGCGCCTCTTCTGCCCGGTTGGCACGCTCTTCCAACACTGTCCAAAACAAAACAAAAAACCGAAAAAAGAAGAAAAAAAAAAAGAAAAAAAAAAGGTAAAAATATTAAATAAAATTAAAATTAAATCGGGCAATCGATCATCTCAAAAAATGCAGGACAAGTGGTACTGACCTTTTTGAGAGAGAGTGAACATATCGCTCGTTAGACGTTCCCTAAGCACAGACTGCTCAACCAGATGCGTTGGATACGGTCCAGGCCGTTGATGTTGTTGATGATGCTCCGATCCGCGCTCGACCCCTCTGACGGCCTTGGAACTTCCGGTGACGCCGGTCGCCCTCTTCCCCCTCCCACTGCGATCCCCACCCGCATCCACCTGGCCCGCATTCCTTATCGCGCTGGGTAAAGGTGGACTCGGACTCTGCAACCCAGCACCATGTCCACCGGTCACCCTCGCCAACTCCCTCTTCACAGCTCCATACCGCTCCTTCACCTCCTCCAGATCCATCACGACGGCAGCATACTTGGCCTCCAGATTCGCTTTCGCAGCTTTATTCTCCTCGTGCCGTTTGGCGAATTTAGCGTTGGCCTCTGCCCATGACGCTCGCTGCCGTTCCATGTCATCGCGCCAATGTGTAAACGCGACGTTGGCCTCTACGAACTGTTGATGCTTGGCGTCGAGGGCTGCGTAGGCGATACGACCTTGCTCGAGGGCCGCTTGAGCCTCTTGGGTCTGCTTTTGAGAGAGGGAGAGTTGAGCTTGGGATTGGGAGAGTTGAGAGCGGAGGGTGGAGAGTTCTCCATCATGCTTTCTGGTGGTTGCGGATGATGACGATGATGAGGTGTTTGTGTCCTTTGGTATCGGTGTCGGTGCTGGTGAAGCGGGTGTCATGTCTGTGTCGTTGTGAGGAGCGTTGGCGGTGGTCGTGGTGCTGTTTGTTGTGGCCTTTGGGGTGGTGCCGTTGGAGTTATTATTTCCGTTCCCGTTGGACTGGGTGGGTGCAGCGGTGGGCGCTGCAGGTGTAGTCGTTGAAGCGGGTGATGGTGGTCCTTTACCAATAATATCTTCCACGATAGCAGCGTCAGCAGCACTGTATTATGAACGGTGCACACATTAAAGTTAGCGAGTTGCCCAGTCCAAATTGAGATGTGAGGGGGAAGGGGGGGGAGGAGGAGTGAGAGATGAAATCAGGCAGGGCATACGTTTCAGCTGGAGGTGTGACGGATGTAGTGGCTCCGTTGACGCGTCGAAGACGATACTGTTCGTCTGGCATGACTAAAGACAGTGAGCTCACGTGTATAGGCGTTATTGAAGAGCGGGGGGGATGAAGCGGGGGGTGCGGAAGGTATGAGGGAGGTGCAAGGGAGAGAGAGAGAGAGTAGAGCCGAGTTTAAAGTCTGGCGGGAGTCGAACGGAGATTGATTAAATGTGATGTACCCAAGGGAAACAAACAACCCTGTCTATCAGAGTCCAGGGCCTGGCTCCTCTCTCTTTTTGCGAAACCTCAAGGTCGGCCGGAGGAACTGGGATGACAAGAGACAACCCGCAGGTCTCTCTTTTCGCAGCATTTCAATATGAAAAAAAAAAAAGATAAAATCCCATCCTTAGGTTTTCGTGCCAGGAGAGAAGAAGGACGAATGAGATTCTTCCGGAGACTGGGCCGTATTGTGATTATAGCGCGAGTCACATCGGCGGAGCTCTACCCAAACCAAACCCACCCATCTCCAGACCACACATCGCATTTATCCATCCCGCCTGCGCCCGCCAAGAAAGCATATTCACCGACGCAAAAACAATAGGAGCAACATAAATGTGGACATTGTTCGCCACACGGTTGCCAACACGTCCATGACTACAATCTGGTGGCCAAACTCATGGTAGTCTGGACTACGAATTGCAACCAACAAGGAATTCTTCTCGACCATGCACGCTCATCTATGGGGACATCAAGGTCGCCGAAGGCATACGGCGACTTGACTTTGCTCGTGACAACCTGGAAAAAGAAGCCCTCGTCCAGGGTGAACTTACCAACCTTGGTCTTGGTACCGCACCCCGATCCCATCTCCTCCGACTCACTGATGCACACACCACCTGTCAGAAACCCTTGGACCACGCTAGAAATCCAGTTCTACGTCACCGGTCTTCCCAAGCGCCCAAACCATCCTCTCGTTTTCGATTCATCTCGTGGCACGGCTAAGCGTCACTCAACCAATAAAGTGCCATGTCCCTTCCAGCCAAGTCCCTCTCCGATATCCGTGTCGTTCCTGTCATCCCAGACGTCCGCTTGCGCCGACGCCGCTTTGTGACCGTGCGATACAACATCCAGCAAGGCACACCACGGCGACGACGTTGGCGCCGTGCCTGCTATATGGGTTTGACCCAGTTCCCTTCAGCCCATTGCAATTTAGCTCCTATCCAAGGTACGTTCCTTGGCATTCCTTTCACTTCGGGGCATCCATCAATGATCCGAGTCCTCCTTCTTGAATACCCCACCCCGGTCACCTCATGATAATCCATTCCATCAACCTTCCAGGCACGACCACCAGAGCTTCTCCCCAAAGTTCACGACGCGCGGCTTCTGGGCAGCCGTCTGTCCTCTCATCAAGGTGAAAGAAGCCGACGAGGGGGGGGGAGGACTTGTGACGGTATCGAAAGGGCGCAGGGTCGTCACCTAACTTCTGATCAGTTGTGATCGGTGAAAGAAGATGACGCGTTTCGCGTTCTGACCTCGGCAATTGATTACAAGTCAGGGAGAAGAAGAAGGAGAAAAAGCCTCCGAGACTTTCACCTCACGGACATATTATACCTTTGCGTTTACTTGACCAAATTGTCCAAGACGGTGAGCGATTCACAAACTCGACCCCCTCCTAGGAGGGACGAAAAATGTCAATTAGATCGTCCGCCCAAGTTCGAAACTGAATAGTGTTTTTTTTTAAAAAAAAAAACGATCGTGTGGGTTCGAAGCATGTGTAACGAGAAGGAGGGGGGGGAAACCAATAAAACCATCGAGGCCATCGAATTATAGGAGGAAAGTTGGTGGACGATAATCTAGAACCACCCCCTCCTTCCTTCCCTTCGCCCGCTTCCAACGGCGATTAGGAATACGATTTTTGACTAATAAGGATTGACCAATCTAATCAGGCCTTCTCCTCCGATATAGAACATCGGAGTGAACGGAGGTACCAACAGATTCTCCCCAACCCCCCCCTGCTTGTGGGATCAATATTGCAACACTAAAGCCTGAAATTTTCCTCTGCCCAAAACCTGGACCTGGACACCTCTCTCTGACGACAACTCTCCTGGCAGCTTTATCCTGGATTCGGGACTAGAAGAAGAAGCAGAAAAAAAAAACCACGACGTTCAGAAATGATTGTGCGAACGCAAAGGTGGCAGAAAAAAAAAAGGCGCAGGTTTTTGTAGGGGCTCAAACGAGAGGGAAACCAATGTTAATACAACGAGTGTCCAGCCCAAAATGAGTGGCTTGTTTTTGATCTACGCCGCTTTCGGGCGTTTTTTTTTTTTTTTTTAATTTGGGATGATATGATCTCCTCCTATGACTTTGGGATGTGTGGCTGAGACTTCGGAAGATGCAGTCTATATATAGGGACTTTGGGCTGCCGTGAATACCAAACGGAGATGGGGCGTCCATTCCCGACGTCTTCCCCTACTTATACGGAGATCCATGGGGAGAGCACCGCTCCTGCCTAATTCAGTTTCGCTGGTGCACTTATATGCCTCATGTAGATGGGTGTTCCCGAGATGTGAGATAAAGAGACAATGAACAAGAACAAGAACAAAAAAGTGTAACTGAATGCTTAAAATTATGACCTGGGTGGGAACAGGAAGGAAGGAGTGTTCCCCGTCTCGATCGGAAAGTCCACGGTTCTTTTGGCCCCTCCCAATCCGAAAATCCCCACACTCGAGTCCCTCACTTCGTCGGCATCAATTCATGGTGGGATGACCTGCGTTTCTCAACAACCATCGGGGGATTCATCCGTTCTATTTGTGTGATAAGATAAGATAATCCATCTCATCTATCTATATTTGATTAGGAAAAGGAATCCGAACACCGCCGTGAATTGCATTGTTCCTCACCCCTCCACCATCATCCGCCGCCGCCGCTTTCTTTCCATTGTCCACCAACGACCGGCCCAATCGATGGTCGAGACGCAAAGTACGCACGCGCTCCACTTGACACTCCTCCTCGCGCTGTCAACCATCTATTCTGCTCCCTCGGCTCCTGAATGCCTTCGACCTCGACCAAACAATGCAAGCCCAGGCTCCAGTAACCTTTTCTTGTCAATGTTTTTTTATGGGGAGAGGACGAGACCAATATTTACACCAAAACCTAGCCCAGCCAAAAAGCTGCACAACCTCTAAAACCTCACTGCAAACTCACCAAAACCCCCCCCCTCCAAAAAAACAAAGGGCCAGGCCTGATAACCATATCCAATCCACTCGTCGATCCACGCAAATTTAGTCCCCCGTCCGCACGAGCTTCCCTATATAACACATGTTTCCAAACAAAATAAATAAATCACACACCATCACCCTCATCCAGCTCCTCCCTCACCAGCTCCACCTTCCGTCTCATCGTTTCCTTCTTCCCTTCCAGAGCCCGCTCAAGCACACGCATCTGCCACTTGAGCCGTTTGCTGAGCTTTCGATGGATGGTCGATTTGTGTTGAACCATGCGCGCGCAGAATCCTCGGTACACGCGGTCGTCTCGAGCGAAGTGGTAAAGCTTAAAGAAAAAATAATCATGGAATGCGAAGAAGGTGAGGTAAAGTTTATGTCAAGGGAAGGATGTAAATGAAAAGAGAGAGAGAGAGAGAGAGAGAAAGTAAGCTGGAAGAGAATTTGTGGGGGTGTGAGGAAGAAAGGGATTTGTGTGTCAACTCAACTGGTATGGATTCGCTGTCTGGTATGTGATCTTGTGCCATCGCCCATGCGGCCATCATCACCAAATCAGCTGTAGCGTTCGCCAGACTGAACAACGAAGGCACCAATCAACCAACCATCCTACCATCCGTCCATCGTCAGAATTAATGCAAATATATACTCACTAATCATCCAACGCAGCGATGGCTTTGGCTTTGCCCAACTCCCTCGTCGCAAAGCTCCGCACCGCCTCTCCAGCGGTCGTCACAGGTTTTCCATCCCTCGGCTCCGCCCTCAATGCCAACGACACTTGAAAAATTTGATTCGAGAGCCATCGGTCTCCCTCTGACATGATGAGCGTTTGGAGGAAAGAAGCGATGAGGTCGGATTGGTCAAGTAGGAGGGAGTTGTCGATGGCGAGCTTTAGGTTCGTTCCTAATCGGATATCGGAGGCATATTTAGTTTTATTATTATTATTATTATTTATTATCTTCTTTTCTTTGAACAGTGATAAAAGGGAGTGGACTTACGTAGCGCTTTGAGCAAGACCTTCGTCTTGGGCTTGTCCATGTCCTCGTCTTCAAGGTGATTGACGAACCTGCTCATCGCTCCAACGAGGATGATCGCCACATCCTTGTGACTAGCACCGATGCGCATCGCGTGTAACAGTGGAGTGGCGTCTCCAGTTCTTCTCAAAAGTAGCTAAGAAAGTCGCAATAATATCTCTCTCTTTTTTTTTCCGGTTCCTCAAATAGTGAACATGCAAGAGAACACACTTACGTGAAACGCTCGATCCCGTACTTCCATCAGATACATCATATCCTTCATCTCCACGGCCTTCAAGACTTGCCAAGGTTGTGGGTCCTTCCATTCGCCTCCGCCTCTGGAAGCGACAGAGCCTCGCTTGGACGACGGGAGTGCGTTCTTCACGGAGGCGAAGAATCCGGACCTGGTCGACCCGCTTGGAGACATGGTCGGACTGGTACCAGGACTGATCGGAGAAACAGCCCTTGGGTGCGGCTGCATGTCCTCCATAGCCTCTCCTAGATCGGAATGGAGTGTGACATCCTCCTCCAGGTTCTCTGAGAATTCCATGCTTGGGTACCGCCTGAGCTGTTTGAGGATTGACCGCGGTGCGAGACGTTCGGCTTCTCGTTGAATGAAGGCCTTTTTGTTTTTTTGTTTTTTAGTTTTTGGTTTTTCAAAACAACGAATGTTAGAATCAAAATTTTCTACAGAATGGGTGTTGATTCAAGATCAACTCCTTTTTTTTTTTTTGCTTACTGTACTGGGAAGCCTCTCTGGGAGACAATGGTCTGGCTTCAATGGCTCCCTCCTAGGAGGTGATGACTTCCTCCTTTCCGTGTAGTCTGGATCATCGTTTTTGTCGAGTGCTTGGATTATGAGCGCGTTGTTATATCTTGAGGGCCCGGCGGTGGCATTGAAATTACGAATCATCCAGTGCCGATGTCAAAAGTACTGCGGATGAGATAGACGTCACAAGATGGGGGATAGGAAATCCAAGAAGATACGAGTTGAAGGGGGGGGAAAAAAAGAGGGATATAGGTGATCCAGAGGCGGTGGTCTGATTCTATCGAAGACGACGAAGGAGCAAGAGTAAGTCGAGGCGATCTCATTTCATCGCATCCCAACGGTGATGCAAGCGAACCCAAAAGAAGCCTGGAGGCCCGTGGTTTAGTCAGCTTTCCAAACCGTGAAACTCCTTCTACCCCCCAATCTCGCAGTCAGTCCACAACCGAATCCTCTCCCACCTACTTATCTTAGCAACACCAACCCAATCCTTCAATTAAAGCACACAATGACTCTCATCACCCGCGCAGCAAGGCCTGCCGTCCTCCGCACCGTAATCCAGAACTCTCGCAACGCTGGCCATGCGCACAACACCGTATACAACGTGGGTCTTTTGTACTTGTCACCAGTGTTTCACACCAGCTCACCCATGATCATTTTCCCCTTCAGAATGTAGGCTGGTATTTCAAAACGAAACGAAATGGATAGCTCTAATCAAGTGAACTTGACAAACGCTTAGATGCCCTTCGACTACCGGAATAAGAAGATGTTCGCCGTGAAGATGGTGGCGTTCCTGGGAACCGGCTTCGCCATCCCCTTCATAGCGGCATACTATCAGATGTACGTAACGGACATAAAGCAATAGCCTTGTAGAGACTCGGCCCGCTGACATGATTCCTTCTCTACTCGTTTCTCAAGGCACAAGGGTGGCGCATAGATGGGACTGAGAAGGAGACATCTGGAGTACAAGTGACCAAAATTCAGTGGCGTATTTTTTGCACCCTCCCCAATCCAATGCGGCAATGACCCTCTGGGGATGTCGCTTCAAGCATGAGAACTGTGTCCAAAGAACCATAAAAACGAATTATGGGGGGGTGCTGTACAATCAGCCCTTCCAGCCTTACCGTCCACCTTGTGCTTTCTTCAGCACCAACCCTTCCCGCTGGCCTTCGTTTTGGGCAAGATGCAGCCGGCGTACGTTGAGAGTACCACTACCAGTCTCCCTCAGAGTCCAATCCATCATCATCCACCTCTCCCGCCATTGCCTTCTCCTTCTCCTCCAACTCCTTTCTGCGATATGCATCTGTCCGTCTCCGCTTCTCCGCTTGGCGCGCCTCATACTCGGCCAAACACTTACACGTGTTGGGGATGAAGTTGGGATCCGCCAAGAGAGCCTCTGATGCCAGTTCCACGGCGAAGTTATGCGCCGAGTCTTCAGAATCCGAGTTCGCACCTGCCAGGACGATGTCGTGCACGATGACTGCTCATCCAATGTGAAAGAAAATATGGATGTCCTCCTGGTCAGCTCTTGATATCGCAATGAGATTGATCGTGGCCCTCACTTTCACATCGATACGCTGGGGGGTGACCACCGAGTGCTGTACGCACCACCCTCGTATACTGACACTTGTACATATCGGTCAAGATGGCGGTGGCAGGTAGGCGAATGTCCTCTGGGCGGATGTGGGCGTCGAAGAATGGCTTCATGACTTTATCATACATCCTTCGAGCTGGCCCGCTGTCAAAGCCCTCCGAGACGTAGATCGCGCCCAAGATCGCCTCCACGACGTCAGCCAATTCCTAAGGTTTTGAAAATCCTCAGCTGTTTAGAAGATGCACGTCCGAGGCAAAACATTGTTCAAAGTACAGCCAGGACAACGTGCCTTTGGAGGGTTGAGCCCGAACCAATACTGTCCTCGTGGCCTCTGTCCATTCGCCGTGGCCCTGTCCTCGGCCAGACGAGCTGCGACGAGGTCCCTGGTGTACCCAGCGATCAGACCATCTAGTCGAGGAGATGAATGTCGAAAGTGCGTGAGCATCCCGGATTCGACACAGACCGCCGCTAAGGCCTCCGTACAGACCATCGCGCTCTAGGAATGAAGGCGGAATGGCCTTCAGCGGACCCGATAAGGTACGACAGCAATCGTGACCCCCACCTTGAGCGACGATATCTGACCAGGGTCAAAATCAGGATGAGCTCTGTAAATGTCAGGGACGACGACTTATTCATGATTGGCAAGACGTCTCGCTCGGTAAGATATACATGATTTTCGATTTGATGCACGGTTCCCTTACAGTAATCCAGCAGACCATCCCCAAGGAACTCGAGCCATTCGTGAGGCGTGTGCTGCTCATTCGTGAACGATCCATGAGTCTGTTTCGAACAAGGGCCAGGACAGGGAATTGCAGATGTGATTTAAGAAAAAGAGGCGTCAAATGGCATCTTCATATTCCCGAGAGGACGGGGAACTGCAGCTTACCACAGCCCAAATGAGGAGATGCGGTTGGGTTAGTTCGAAGCCAATAATGTTTTGGATAGCCGTAAGAGAAGCCTTCTTGGGGAGGATGTTGTTCGGTGGGTGTGGGATGACATTGATGTGAGGGACGTGCTGGGCCAAGTCGGTCCAGCGATCGAGTTGATCGAGAGGGAAGCGTATGGTCTTCATGCATTTAAACGCCTGTTCGGGACCCCCAGAAAGATAGGCCGCTCCGATGATTGCCTCGCAGACATCGGAGAGGACCTAAGATACCTTGTGAGCAATAATAAATTGACCGGAATTTGGGGATCAACAGAGTGACAGTTACCTTATCCGTCAGGAAGCGTTGGGCTGCTGAGCCTCGACGGCTCGGGACCTGCCTGCTGCCCAAGGGCTGTGCGCCTAAGATAGTGTAAAAGCAACAGCCAATAAGTATGTATACGTGCATATTGTCGAAGTAAGAATTTCACGATTATTCGCGGATCCTCACCTTCGGGTCCATCGATTGACTTGTGCTTCGCGTCGTTCAGGGCCACATCAGTCTTCCCGGAAGCAATATGCTGGAAGGATCCCCAAAAGTCCACCTCCCCAGCACCTTTCGCCACCACACCATCATCCCCAGGTATGGTCTTCTTGGTGCGCTTGTTGGAAGAAGGACCCGACACGGCGTTCTCTTGCAAAGATGCCGCCTTGCGCTTCTTCCCCCGCGCCCGTTGATATCCCGGTGGCATCCAAGCGACCTCGTCCAAGGCTTCCGAACGGAGAAACGCTGTTACCTCGGAAGTCCTCATAAGGTCCACCAAGGCGGCGTTCGACACCACATGACGTCGAGCGTGGGTCATGGCTAGAGATTTGTTAGCATCGGAGGGCGGACAGAAGATGAAGACGTAGGTGCCGACGAGATGCTTCAGAATGGTATCACCTGATCGAGAAAGATGGTTTGTCTGCTCCGTTAGTGGGTGGTTATAGACAGGTATCTAGTGTTATGCATTACGTACCCAGTAGCTCCAGTCGCTCGTAGCTGCTCCCTCTCTGAGCCTCTGGGGTTGTCAATGCGTTTGCAAGAAGTGTGGTGTCAATCGCACTACTGAATATCCTAACGTTCAAAGTTGTCGCGGCTACAAGATCGTCTATCCGAGCCAGCACAGCGGGAATAGCAAGAGCTGTGTGGTGGACCCTTGATAAAAGGTGATGGTTTGACAGTTTCAGCGTCAAAATAAATGTTCGAGGGCGATCACGGCTCACATAGATGAGGTAGGGAAGAATTTCCCATTTGCCCCTATAGCTGAAAACACAGGTGCCTTCCAATCGATAGGGCTAGCATCCGCAACTTCATTCCAGGAAACGAGCTGACGTATGTGTGGGTGCGGCCATTTTTCATCTTCTTCCACGAGTGATTTCTCGGCCGCCCACGATTCGATCAGAGGTACCACGAGACAGACGCATCGCGCAGGGTCATCCATGTTCATATTTCTCTTCCGTACGACCTCGTAAAGATGGGTTGTGAATTTCTGCATATCGTGAAGTTGCCCGGTTTTTATAACCTCGTACTCTGCGCATCGTCGTGAGCGGATGACACGCTTCTGTCCTTCGATGGAAGCTGTAAACGGCGCGATCGATGGGAGAGGCGAGCGAGCGAGAATACAGAGCGGCCGACTTATTATAATCCCGGTTGGACTCTCGTGGAGACTAATGATGGTGGGGTATAGTCTCGTGGCGGGAAGGTCGAGGGTGCGCTTCCAAAAGCCAACACGGTACCGAGGGTAAGATCTGGCTTGTCCGGCTTTCTGCCCAAAGGCCATGGCCGGTTCCTTAGCAGCAACAGCGGATACCCGTGTATTGAAAGGGGTAGAAAAGTCGGTAGACGAGAAGAGCTGCATCCTAAGGAGTTCTTGAACTGCTCCAAAGCATGCGGCCATGCGAGCCTGGGGTTGCGTCGGACGGGCAGGTCCTATGAAGACTCTGAGAGGCGATGATTTCGGCAGGTGAATTGAGCATGCGATGAGAGAACTGCTTTCTGCCACTGAACCGTACTCAAACAGGCTTGGGGTATCTTTCTCGACCGACCCGCCCTGACACCGTGCGGCGTATTTATGAATGGCACAGATGCAATCATTAGATCCCAGCTGAGCACCGGTCACCGCATCGGTGATGTATGAGTCTGCTGTAGCCTCGGCCATACCTGTTGGTGGTTGCAGAGACGGGTTGCTACTTTGAACCACGCGGAATAAAGGGTATTACTATCTCGTCTGGTTGACCCGGATCAGAAAGTGACATATCTAAAATTGAGAGCCTTTTGCCATACCATGCACTCGTAACGCAACGGTGAGCTTGAGGTTGATGCAATGGTCGACAACGGAGGAATTGTGTGGCGATTTGGACGGCAAAATTAGTCAGTTCGTTCCTGGGTCGCTGACATAAGAAGAGTGCTCAAGCAAAATCCACCGCGATGTAACAGCAGGCCGCTGAGATCACCAGCCTACCAGACTGCTCATTTTGAAAAAAACACACGTGAAATGAAGTAATCTCTTGATCCAACAATAAAGTACTGGACTGCACCCTTTGAGACGTCTCTTTTCCTGCTGGAGATGCCTCCAGCCCACCTGCAGACCACAGTGCATTTCTGTCCGGGGCCCTGGGTCCGAACGAAGCCAGCTAAGCCCCCTTTTCTATTCTCAATTCTATATTGATGCAGGATGTCGAGTCGAAGGTGCATGTCTATGTGACGATAAAATTGGCGGATCCATCGTCCAGCATCGAGACCGTGTACAGCACCCAGCCGTTTGTAAAGTGGGAAGGC
>WSTV01000222.1:0-13506 GCA_019632285.1 Tulasnella sp. 332
GTCGATCCAAGGGTGGCAGAACAGTCTCATCCAGCTTTCCACTGCTCAAAGCGCCGGCGATCGAGCGAGAGTGGGAGGATAGAAAGCACAATTTGAATCACGTAGCTCTTCTATATGCCGACCTAGAGTGAATCGTGGCCGGGCGAGCATCCAAGTCGTCAAGGTGTCGTTCTTAGTGACATGTCGTTGGAGCTCTTGGATGTTGTTTGCTGGATGACGCTCTTCCATCACTGGAAGCTGCAAGGGGTCATGGGGTGTAATTCGGAGTATGGAGATGACCTGCTATTTGTGCTGGAGGGGCATCCGTCCAGCGGATTGAAAAAGGCTGCTGACGTTTGATCGTGAGGATTTGCCTGCCAGCGAGGCTGGTTAGAGAGCAACGGTCCCTCCATAAATATGTGCACACACGTCGTGTATTATCACACCTCCTTTTTTTTTTTTCAGGCAAGTCCACACGATCAAGGCCAGCTTCCAATTTCGATGGAAGTGACCATTTGGATCTCTCAAAGAACTTTCAGCGTTCTCAGGGCTTTTCAAGCCACCTGAAATTGATGAAAGCATGCTTGGGACACACAGCATGAGTATGTGAACTGTCCGACAGCTAGCTAGAACAGTGACGGTCTGAAAAAGAACCTCCAGTAGCACGGATGGCTCAGACCTTCCAACAAAGCTGAAAGATATGCCAACCAAGGACAACATGTCCAAAGAGAACAACGAGACGAAAACGAAAACGGATACGATGAAGAGAAACCCAGGATATGTGGTGTCAAAACGGACTCGAAAAAACGAGAACGAGGGCAAGAACAAGAAGGAGAACGACTACAGTGAGAGAACGAGGCCTCAAGCGAGTAGGGTGCAAACAGCAGCCGATGAGAAAGAGGGGGACCAAAATAAGGCGATCCGAGAGAGAAAATTAGCGGAAGTTGAGTTGGAGATGGTCCGCGCAAGGGTTCAGAAGATGGACGCTTTTGCAGCGATTTGAGTTCACGTCGAAAGAGGATACATCGAGACGATTACACAGAGAAGGCGGAAGGAAGTAGGGTGAAGAGGGAGAAAAAAAATTGGCGGGGAGCGAGAGGGATGTGGTAGAGATGGCGAAATAGGACATGAGGGGAAGGAGATCATGCTGATGGATGAGAAGCCTCCCGAAAGCCACTTTCAGTGAGACGATATAAGGGTGATAAGGTTTTGTGGTGATCGATCTGGAGAGTATATTGTGCACGGACGGGGAAAGGATCATGCTAGGACCTGGCAAAGAGTCAGATCCACCAAGTGTATGGTGAGGGAACGGGGACCGAGCCCAGCAAAATTTGTAACAGTGAACGCCTTTCATGGGATGTATGGTTCGAATATAGCGTGAGGCTAGATTGAGCGGGTTAATTCGATGTCGTGATCACGCGGTGGAGCGACTTGCTTCAAGACATTGGTGGACTCGCCCATGATCACCCAGTATCTATACATCTCTTCAAGTCTTAAATTTGATTAGACGGACTTACAAGCATTTGGTTACATCAAATCTTTACACTCGCCGTAGACGTACGAATAAACCTGATGGATATGGACGCAGCCCCGAAGCAGATCTTGTACCCGTGGCCTGCGATGGAACCATGGCCCCTAAGGTGGAACGTGGGACAACGCGAAGCCCGGCGAACATCGCACGGGGGAGAGGCTAAAAGGAATGTCCCCTGCGACTTGTTTGGCCTCGGAAGCGTCTCTACGACCCAATTTCGTTGCACCCCTGACTCTGGCATGGTCGTACATAAGTCATCACCAGAACATCTAGCGCTATTTCTGGCGGAAACGGTAAGCCTGCATTCCCATAGCTAGAAGTGCTTCTTTTTTTTTCCCTGGCTTTGGTGGTTATTGAGTCACTTGATAAATTCAAACTCAGAGCAGAATTACTTTATATGAAACTACCCAAGTGCCAGCTAGAACAATGAGAGGCTCAGAGGCTCAAACGCTCGCTGATTGGTCCAAGGTAGAGCATCTGCAGCACGGCACAAGAAGCACGGGTAGGTGCTAGCTGAAGAGTAGACTAACCCAAAGGGAAAAGGAAATATTAATGTCCACAACATTAACAAAGGCGAGAGCGAAAACGAAGAGAGCAAAGCAAAGCTGAATCCCAGAGAGAAAATACGAAGATGATGATGAAACGCCAAAAACAAAACAGTCGACAAAAAAAAACAAGAAAAAACGAAACAGCGAGACCCAGGATCGGACGAGTAAAGATACACAGACCGTCTAACACGGAGGTATACACAAAGCCTCAAGGGGCAAAGCGAAACGACACGAGAGAGGCCAATTAGGGAGGTTAAGTTAGGGAGTTAAGTCATGTTTAGGCCAGGCGGTGGTGCTGGTGCTGTCTCCCATCGAGGGATGACAAGTGAAGCGGTGGGAATGTGGGGAAAGGAGAAAGGGTGGGGACTGAAAGGAGATTGGAATTGGAGGGTAGGAGAAGGGGCGTGGTGGTGGTGGTGGATGGGGAAGTGGGGGTAGGTGCCATAGAGACCCGGGTGGGAAACATGCTTGCTGACAAGCCTCGCCGAAAAGCCAGTTCCGGGTGAGACGATATAAGAGTGATAACGTTTAGTGGTGACCTGATCTGGAGAGGATATTGTACACGAGACGGGAAGCGATAAATGCTAGGACCTTGCGATGAGTTTCTGATTCATGAGGTTGCGTTGACAATAGTGTGAAGAAGTTTAGTTGGCTGGTGGAGCGCAAGGTGGCAGAGACCTTTCCTGGATGTATGGACTGCGGCCCACGTTTCACCAATCGCTTAAGTCCGGGAGCTCCTCCAAGTCCTCTTCGTCCAAATCCATCCACCTTGGGGTCTTTGGCGAAGAAGCAGTCATCGACGACAACGATCCAAGAGGCAAAAGCGTCCTGGACGAAATGACTGGCGAAGACCTGTCGACTTCCTCTTCCGGATTGACGAAGACGGTGGCAGAGGCGATCTCCATCGCGAGGGTCAAGACGGGCTTGTCATCCTGGTCCGGAAGGTCCAGTTCCGCAGCTCCACCGGCCGGAGTGCTCAGTTCGTCCCACTCCGATGCGCTGCACGTATCATCCGTGTCGTTCATCATCCCCTCATAGCCAGGTTGCTGCATCGCGTCCAGGATCTCCTCATAGCCTCCCTCTTCCTCTTCCTCTCCTTCCTCGTCATCATCGTGGTGTTGACCTTGGCCGGGTGTATGCTCCGGCGTATACCAACCCTCCAACTCCTTGCACATACAGTTCCCAAGGGAATGCTGCCACACCCTCGCGTGCAATCCCCAGCCTCTCTGATCATCTACCGGCATACCCACAACACCCGAACACATCTCATCCATCTCATCCTCACACACACCCCAACTCTCCCTCAGACTCTCCCTCACCCAACCACTATAACCCTCGGAGCAAGTCAGACATTCCGGGTGACGTCTAGCGTCATTGTTGAAGACGTAAGTTTGTCTGACGGGGAGCTGTTCGCGACCCGTACGGATGCATCGGGCGGATTGGAGGGGTGTCCAGGCGTAGGTGTTGTGTAGGAGAGGTGGGTAAAGTGCATCTTCGGGGGGAGGGGTAAGGGACATGCTTGGGGTGCTGGGGTGGCGAGGCGTCCAGGACCATTCGGGGGCCCGGATTGCCCAGAGGCCTTCGGGGTCGGTTGGTTGTGGAGGCGGGGAGGAGGGGAGGGGCGTGGTTGGCGTGACGGTGTTGAGGTCGGGGGTTGAGGTGGTAGGAGTGCTGTTGGCGTATGCGAATGAGGAACGACGGGAGCGAGAGCGGGCAAGCATCTGGAAAGGGTTGAGTGCGTCAGTTGGGGTGCTCTTGAGTTGACACGTAGATACCCATAAACGTACGGCTTCCTGAGCTTCGTCGTCCATCTCACTGTCCTCGTCGGTATCCTCATCATCTGAAGCACCCATCATCTCGAGTTCTTGCATGTCTTTCTCCTTCTCCATAGCCAGTTCAGCCGCAATCTCCTCTTCAGACTCCTCCATGATCATACACATCCGATCACCCAACAGTCCATCCGTCCTGCTCTCAGCCTCATGCTGTCCTTGCTCATCAATCATGGTATCTAAACTCGTGCTTGCATACTTGCTCTGATGGAGATAGAAAATAGAACGAGGTTTCAATGACGTGCACACGACTCAGATAGGGAAATGGAAGGCGAAGGAGAGGGGAGGCACGTGTTGGGGAGAGAGATCGAGATACGTACCGCAGGCTTGGGCCTCTGCAAGGACATGAAGCCATCGGGGACGCAGCCGCAGGCCTCGGCAGCTAGAGTCCAGATCTCCAAGTGCATATCAGCGTGTTGCACAGCATCGTCATCGTGTGGAAGTGGAAATGGAAGATTCTGTGGAACCGGGACCGCGTCGTTCGAACTCTGACTGGATTGACTGGTCAACTGAATAGGGTCGAACATGCCGGCGTTGTGGTCGCTGTTGTCGCTATCGAGCCCCAGCAGGATTGTATGATACTTCTAAAAGATTGCATGAGCGGAAACGGGTCGTTGTGTTAGTTGTTTTGAAACCGCTAGGTAGGAAGGGAAGCGCTTGTTGTGTGGTGGCCAAAAATGACCATGACAACAAGTGGGCACTGACCTCGAGACACCTGGCGAGCGACGACTCGAAAGTAAGTTGTTCAAAGGCGCTGAATGGCTCCGAGGTCATTGAGGTAGTTGGAGGAGAAGTGGAGAGGAGGGAGAGAGGAGGCGGAGGAGGAGGATCTCGCAGTGGTGGTTCCTGAACCATCTGAGTTCTGTCTGGAAACTTTGGAAAAAGTCACTTGGTATGGTTTCTTTGTCTTTGTAGGTGGGAAAGGTAGGTTTTGGTGAAAAAGCGTAAAGTATGGGAGATGGAGGATGTGGTTGTGTGGTGAGTGGGGAGAGGTGGTAGATAGGTTATGGTGGTATATAAAGAAAAAGAGGTGTCAGTCGTTTAGCCCCGCGGCTAGTGAGAGGCAACGGACCGGTTGAAGCGGAAACGCGCCTCCCGGGTAACAGCCTCTTCTTTCTGATCCCTTGAATCCTCTCGGCTGCCAGTCCTTTTGAGATGTTAAAACGTGGCACACCGCATTATGTGACTGGTCAAAGGAACACCCTCGAAGTGGGCGAAATTTATGGTGTAAGCATTGCAGGCGAGCCCAAGGGTTGTCGGTGATCTCCAAGGGACCATTCTTGAGCGTTCTGGTAAACAAACTTTCACGCCCTTCGCCTGTAGATCACCGAACGGATCATCCAATCACTGCCGGCTTGGTCAATGTGCTTGATATGACCACATCTTGATGCACAGATTCTGATGGCCCCCCCAATCGGCTATCAACGGACTAAGAGTCAGTCAAACGGATCGGCCGGAAGGGAAGGTGAGGACATCGTATGCATATGGCATTCAAAGTGGGGCGACAAGTGCATGGTCTACATTGCACTCAGTACTCACACCCACGACTCTTACACAGCTCTTTGACAGGCCTGATGACAGGCCATCAAGCCAAAAAGAGTGTTTAGATTTCAACATTTAGGCTCCGTGGAGGAGCCAAAATAAGCTGCGACGTCCCTCGGTGCTATTCGGATGGGGCGAGTCTGCGGCTCACATGAGCAATTTGGTACTCGCAGTATACCAGCGCTTTGTTAGTCATGTATCAAAGCATGCGAATCTGACACTAGCCGTACTCTTCCGAATGCAGCTCTTTGATAATCATCTTATCGTTTATTGTTAGAGGGGCTGGGCTCACTTGTAGGCCTCTTCTGTTTGCTTCAGTGGCGCACGCCCAGAGCACCTTGGTAGAAGGGGCTTGTGCCGGGATCCTCGCCAGCGGGGGTAACACTTTGACTCACTTCTTTTGCTCGACACGCCTGGGAAAGACTTGGGTCAATCAGTAGGACTTAATTTTTTTTAGTATGTATTGCGAATCTAAATTACCGAAAATATCACAGGAGACTCCTTCAGCCATGTAAAAGGCCAGGAGGACTGTCAGACCTTATATTGAGTGGTTGAGCATACTGCATCCTATTCAACCTACTTGTAGAGTCTTAAACCCATAACTCTTAGATCGATTCCACAGTGAAAAATTCATGAAACCTGGGGAACATAGTCATCTCGTATAGGAAGAGATTTCCAGACGGTCTCCCCGGGGAAGGGGGGTTGCTCAATAGCATAACTTAGCTTTTGGGACTCGTTCAAGTCACCAATATGGGCACCTGAATGTAAAACAAATGAATTCGGAAGGGGTCATGGGCAAGTGATGGGCGATCACGTACCACCCATGGAAGCACTGGGCAAGATTCTCCACCGACATGGCTTGAGCCATGAGCGCTTCCACCTGCGCTTCCACAGGCAGGCTTCTGGGCTCAGCGTGGCGATTGAAGAAGTCAACCCTGCCATTCAACTTGTCTTCGACTCGTTTAAGGGCCTCTAGAGCCTTCGTATTACGTTTCTGATCGACGACCGATGGACCATTGGTTCGCTCTATACGGTCATCAGCCACCTGCCTTCGAGGTATGATGTAGTCCCCGGTGCGTACCATTGAATATGGCATTCTCATCAAGCCGTCGTCTTATTGGAACGCGAGCAGCTGCACCAGCTCGATTTTGATGGGCTGCAGCAAAGGAAATGCAAACGTGTCAGCTTCAATGAGAAATAGCGCCCCAGAGTTATATTTCAAACGCCGACCTTGCTGATCTTCCCTATCTTGAATGAGGCGCCAGCTGAGAAGTGGGTCCCAGACAAAAGTTTCCAGGACTGCAAGCAACGATTCGCCGTTGTCCCGAAGGATGGTCATCGATATTTCACACGCAATCTTATAGGTCCCATGGACACCACAGACCTACATTTCCGTCAGTAGCCTTCAACAAATGAGCTCGTCTTCGAGAAACGAGACCATACCTCCATGGCGTTCGTGAGCATTCTCGTAAGCCGAAAGGGGATCTTCTCCGCATACATCTCTCTCATCATGGCAACGTCAAAACAATCCCCAAAGTCGATGTGCACCACCTGGCCCGTTATTCTGCTTAGTAGGATGTTTGAGGGATGTCGATCGCCCAAACCCAGGATGTACCCAGCCATGCTGTTCACCGCAAGAGATCGGGTATACGTGGACCTCCGATTCACCCATTCTTCTGAGTTCGCGCTTTTCTGCCACAGGATGGTGTATAGATCCTGACCGGTCGTCCGCTGCAGGGCATATTCGAGGGACTCGACCTTCTGCATGATGCACAGATCCTCATAGTCAGGTGCCATCTTCACCCGAGGGACGTCAGTGGGTGTTCACTCACAAACAAGCGGAAAAGCCTACATCTTTTATCAAGTGGTATTCTATGTCTGTTCGGATGCTGTGATTCTCGCGATACTCTTGCACCAGAGCATGTATGGTGTCGGTGTCGTACACCCATCCAATTAAACCGACATTAGGCGCTAAAGGGATGATGGAGCAACGCTGGATGTAGAGGTGACGCTTGCTACTATTGGCATCCCGCGCGAGGAGTTTATTCACCAAGCCAAATAGCTGCATGACACGTTCATCTTGGCGAAGATCATCGTGCCCTATGGGGAGCAAGTTAAAAAGACATACGTTCGTGAGGTTAGGTGGATATTTCTCGCCTTTAAGAAGGAACTGGTAGTCCATTCCGTCACTCCCTTGGATCCTTAGGCGTCGGGGTCGTTGCTTTGACTTGATCACGGGAATAGACGGGGAGAACGATGCAATTCTCACAATTGGACGGCCGCTGTGATAGGTGCCTAACCATCAGTGATGTTAGTGCAATTGCATCTTGATTGCTGCTACAAAGCCCCGAGGCAATAGGAATACCCGGGACAGCCAACTCCAAACTACGAGCATTGCTCAACTTCGAGGACACTTCATTTAATGTAAGGGTGGTGATTTGTGGCAGCTGTTGCGAGGCCCATCGGAAGACCTGATTCGATCGCGTCAGTTTCCTGGCGATATCTCCCAGTTGAATGGCCTACTCTAAAGTATATGACCCAGCCACTATTGAAATCCACGGAGCTCCTGGATACCCGGAATCGCTCAAGGGCCCGGCGCGCGTGAAGCAAGTGCCGACTACATGCTTGATGGAAGGAGGTTTCGCTCACGGTTGTCGGACCCTGGTTAGGGGGGTGTCAGAATATCCAATCAAGAGAAGCTCTTCACATTCAAACCTGCTCAAGTTCGTCGTGAATAGGGGTTAGTGAGGCTATCATCGCCTCAAGGTTCTTGTCGGATAGGTAGCGACTCAAAGTTTGTTCCAACGCCTCGTGCCATTTTTCCACCCACAAGCTGGCCGCACGTATGAGTTCATTGCTCACAACAGTCGCCTATGAGGTGGAGGTGGAACAGATGAGCGCTCTCTGGAAGGAAGGTTCTATACAGCTGCTTCACCTCATTCACGATAATTGGGCTATGCTCCCGCAAGTGATCCATGATCGATCGAGCGACTCTAACACGCAGCTCGGTTGTCGACTGACAGGCCACGGTCAAGGGGTAAATCAATGCTTGGGGGTGATGCTTGCCTACATCGGTCAGCAACCGGGTTATTAATCGACGAAGATCGATAAATGGCGTCTGGATTCGAGCTATGATCTACGCACAAGATCAGCATTCATACCTGGACGGAATTCAATGTACACTTTCCTGGGGTATGACCTTGAGCCATGTATCTATTGGGACCCTGCTCACACCGCCTTGTATAGTTTGCAGGAGAGTTGGATGCGATCCGAACTTGAACCAAAGTGTCAAGAGACGGAGTGTGTCTTGAAAGGAGCCACCAGGCCTGAGAGATATGGATTCAAAGAAGCCTTTCAGAAGGATTAGGCACCAGACAAGACAAGAAGAAGGCGGGCGAGAACTAACCTCGAATCGCACTCGCGACGTACCCAACACAGCTGGCAGCCGCCACGTCCTCCATACCGGACTCTCTTTCCAGAATAGTGATCACCTGATAGTTTGCGAGTGCCCAAGTATTCCACGCTTTATACCGACTAGGATCCAGTTCGGTGGCCAATGCATAGGTTGTGAGAATACTATGTAGTGCGCCCTGAAATGTCTGTTAAGGTATTTTCGCGGTAGAGGGGAAGAAAAGGCGACCAACCATCGACCACGAAACCGTCAGGGCCTGCTGCCACTGCCCCCTTTTGACAAGGCACCTGGCCAGGAGTTTTCTCATATCCTCGATAGAGAGGGTGTCCTGAGTGGGATTGTTTGTGTTCGCAGGATAATGTTCGATCTCTACTGCCAAACGCTCGGAGAGGCTCGACATCCAGGCGAGGGATTCGCTACGCTTTCCAATGGCCCATGTGTACTTGAGGTGAGCGTAGAGCACCGTGAGGTCAAGGGACGGAGATGTTGGTGTCGTGGGCTGGGCACAAAATAATCCAGTCAGAGAATCCGATATCTCCTTTCTGCCAGTTTTCGAAATCAATGCGTTGATTGCTTTGTTGGCGAGGGTCATCTTGCCCTGTTTTCGACACATGTTGGCAAGTTTAGTCCACATTATGCGGTCCTCTTCCGGTTCAAGCGCTAGTCTTCGGATTTGAAGAATCCGTTGCCACGTGTCAATATCTGGTTTACATCCTTCGAGACTAAGGTAGGGCATTAAGAGAGACACACCCGCACGGAGGGAAATAAAATAAAATTCCATACCGTTTCCTCCACATCTTTCTCATTGTATCCATCTTTTCTGCCTGGTTCTTGGATCGATATGTCTTGTACACCATGGCCTCTTCTAGCTCTGCAAGCATCTGAACGCGGACTACTATGCTGGCGGTGATTTTATTCGGACATACCAGTACGCGTGCGAGATACCAAAACTCACCTGTACGATTGCTCATAGCTTTCCATCCTGAGTGTGGCCAATTCCTCACTAAGAAAGTCTCTTGTCTTGTGGATCAACTGTGCGGCCACCTCATCCTGACTCCGATGAACTGCTAAAATGGCGCCGTAGAAATGGCGGTCTGCAGAACCCCTTTTCATACTCCGAATATAGTCTTCAATGAGATGCCATTGGCCCAGGAACCAGGCAGCCGCAGCCGCGACAGGAGCGATGCGCTGACGCTCGGCATTTGTTGCTGCAATCCACAGACCCTGTGTTGAAATAGACAGGTCCTCCCACTCTCCCAGTGCTTGAAGGCAGCGCAGTCGACCGGAGATAGCTCCAACGTCATCAGCTTCTAGGGTAAGCCTTTGATCATATCCTTCGAGTGCATCCCCCCAACGACCGAGTTTTTCGTACCATTCCTCGTGTCGTGTCACAAGATTTCGAATCCGGGCTACTGTCAAAATACCCCAAGCGGCGTCATCTTGCTGTAAGTTCTTGTGTATGTTGATCAAGGCTTCGATGATTGGTGTTGAGTTCGGATCAGAGAAATACTGAGTCTCTGTATAGTGAAGTGCCTTCGCGTATGAGTGGTACGTTATCGCGCATTCGCGCATTACTTTTAAGTTGATCGGAAGCGGTTGAATCTCCCGTTCCATGAATTCGGCCAGGTTGAGCAAGATGCGGATGACCTCCGCGGGAACACTGGAGGACGCGAGCGCACCTTCTAGAGAGTGTGCAAGACTGGACTGTAATGAAGATTAGAATAGAATAAACACATACAGGAAAGGTGGCACGAACTTGGTGAGTATCATCCAATGTAGTCCAACAGGACATGAATGCGAGATTAAGTAGCCCCTTGGCCAATGGGAGATATGTGTCACCCAGATTTTGGCAGGCCCTTAACGCATAGGAAGGAGAGCACCTGAGAAGTGCTATCGCAAAGTGGCGCATCCACTCTTGCCACTCTGCCCCGGACTGGGCTCTTGAGGCATCTGAAGCCTCCTGCAGACGTTGATGGTTAAACGTCAATGTGCTCATCTCTGCTGGTAGTTGCGATTGCACGTGCGCTTGGGTGGCTCTTGGGAAACCGCAGTCAGGAATTGCTCAGGCCTTACGAATATCCACTCACGGGTCTGGAGGACAAGACTGATACAGCAATCGGTCGCCTTGGAGTAATCGAGAGACCAGCCCATGATATACGGCGCTGTGTACCTGGTGGCGTTTTAAGGCCTGGGAGTTCCCATTTTATAGTTGAGAACAAAAACGTGGAAGAGGATTACTGACCTTGTGAACCATCTTTATGAACGTGACGTATCGGCTGCCAAACATCACGACGAATACGCATAGTGTGTTTAGCACTTCATTCCTCCACTCCAAATCTCCATGGTCAAGAGCACGAGTAAGGGCATGCAATATTCGGGACGCATCATTGGCGAGGTCAACGCGCCGGGAAAGCGAGTCAATGGTCCACAGCGCTGAAAGTCTTAGAGTACTTGGGACATTTCTGTGCTCTATTACTCGAAGTGTGGGCGGTATGATTAGCTGCAAGTATTCTTCCACGTTTGGACCGAGAGCTTGAAGGACCTGAAAGACCCGTAACAATACGACGATCTTCTTATCTATCGGACCTTCGAGAAGCTACCACATGATTAGTCGTTCTCTGGCAAGGCCTTTTCTTTGTCTATGCGTACCTGAAGCATCTGCGGAAGCACAGTCGGCAAAAACGGTGAAAACTCTGCGTTAAGCGCTCTCACAAGGCTCTCTACAAGGGCGAGAACATGTGCACCAAGCTGAGAAGATATCTGAAGCTCGTGAACAAGATCGACAATATCCTTTGAATGGTTTCGAATGGATCGCCCGACGATTTGAATTAAGATGGCCAGCTGTTGAAGATAAAATTCTCGCATCCGCGGCCCGGAATTCCTTATTACATTGAAGAAGGATGGAAGGATCTAGAGTCAATCCAAAATAGATAAATTTTCAAAGACAGAGAGTGACAGACGAGGGATGTATATAACTTACTTGAGGGAGGTAAGACGCAAACTGTGCACTTTGCGCTTTGAAGAGCGTCATCACAACTTCAATGACGAAGTGGTGAATTGGAGTGAGGGAATTGTTCCTCAGGATCTTGAGAAGCTCGCAAATAACGACAGCACGAAAATATTCTTCGGACGGTGGTCCATTGGGTTTCAGGACTTCCTCTATGCCATGAGCCTTCGATTTCCTGATGGGCTCACTGAGCCCTTCGTCATTGATTTTTTCCTAAAAAAAATAAATACCGAAAACTATCAGCGATGTACGGCAGAGCCAGCGACGCACGATAACAGTTGATATTGCTCGCCTCTCGCTCAGACGGATTCAACGCTCCAAGGATTCCTAAGCTTTTGACTACAGATCTCTTCCCAAAGACGGACCCGTCTTCCTTGAGGGTGCCTGACAATAAACCCCATAGCGAGGGGTGGTCTAAGAGTGGGTCGATCACATACCCCGAATTGGAGCAGACTTGTCCCAAAGCAAAAACGGCAGCATCCTGTTTCCTGATGTGTGATGGGGGTTGGAGTGTCTTTGTAAGAAGGGCCATGATCTCAGGAAGGTGGTCTACCAGCATTGTACCGGCCACAGTGGCCAGTTCTCCGAGACACCTCAGTGAGCCGGAGGCGACGGTCACGTCTTGGGCCCAGGATCTTGTAACGAGGACGGCTGTCAGGCTTGAGACATGGGGTTTAATCAGCCGAGATGACGCTGCGATCAGGATGGTCAGCAGCTTCACGCTCTCCGTCTGGCTCCGCCTAGTAATGAGTAAGGGGTAAGCGTGTCGCGTTGAGACGAGTATTGTGTAAGATGGAGATACCACTTACACGGCTGTGCAATGTCCAAGTTCGGTTGAAAGGTGCATTAGCGCTCTACGCATTGGCGGTATAACATGTTCCGGATTCAGATCCACCAAGCGAGCAAAAATCCGCATGGCTTGCTCTCGATTGATATATACTTCATCGTTGAGCACTAGGGAGAGCGAGCTCATGACCTTTTCTTGAGCTAGATGAGTATCAAAGTCCCTATCTAGCGAGATGAGGGAAGCCAACCGAACAGATGGGTCTGTTTATAAAAAAGATGATCAGTGTCCAGCTGATGAAGGAAGATCTGGCCAAAATCAGGATGGCGCCTACCGGAATCGGTGACTGCAAGAGCGACCAAACGCTCGACGATTTCGTCTTCGTCACAATCCTTCCGACACGAGTCACGAGCGAGGAGCTTGCAAAGAGCGTGTACAGCAGCTTTGCGAACTCCTGGAGTGTCATGATCCAAGTACCGTAGTGTGCATGCTCGCGTAATGTCGGTCAGGACGTGGCCTGTTTGAGTGAAAAGAAAACATCATTCAATAAGAGCGAGCAGGGTGGTGGGATCCTTCACAGCTGAACGGTACTCGCCAGAGAAGTCAAAATCGCTTAGGGCACCCAAGGCCAACATTAAACCCTCGGGGTCTTTGGCAGTCGGGATTCCCTATACGCCAGAGCTAGTTGTCAGAACCTTTCAGAAGAGCTACGCCGTATGAACCTCACCACCACCTCGATACAGTCCGATGGGAGCCCAGAGTTTGGCCTTCCGCACGGCTTGTACTGGAGACCACTGAGAAGTGGGCATAATAAGCGCAGTAGACGATCTAGACGATCTATTCAGCGCATGACCTCAGGGTCATGTGTGAAAAA
>WSTV01000222.1:13743-44809 GCA_019632285.1 Tulasnella sp. 332
TGTCGACCCTTTTCACAGGACAGCGCGTCACCTTTTCTGCTGTAATGCGTCCTTGATCGATATCAAAACAAGATCCAAGAATGGCTTCATATCACTTCGGACTGCGAAAGCTACTTTACCAATAGCGGTAAATGCTGCAGAGCTTCAATTGATCAGTCTAGTCCATCAGCTTGATCGAGGCATAATAAACATTTATCGACTCACCCTGGTCTCGGTCCGGTCGCTTCAACTGGCCCTGCAAATAAGTCATCGACCTTTGCAAGTACAAATGAGAAAACTTCTCCGGATCGTACGTCGCCAGTATCGGAATCAAGACCATGGTGGACTTTCGAACCTGGGCCTCCTTGTGATTCTTGAATTGGAGGAGCGTGTCACCAACCTCGGCGAAGTGGGGCTTCATATACATGCCGCCTTGGGAGAAGAGTTCCTGGACGGCCAAAAGAGACCCCTCTAGCGTTGCGACATCGCTCTGTTTTGCACCCGCCATAGCTTCTCGTAGAAGCTTGGAGTGTACACGCGCCGATGCTTCGTTGCGTTCGCTTTTCTTCAAGATATCCAGACACATAGCAAGCACCTCGGCCGAGGTCTCTCGGATTGAGGGCTAAGGGGCGAATGAGATGGTCAGAGAAGAGCAAGAGAAAGAGACATAAGAAAACCAAATGGTCACCTTGAGATCCCGAAGAGTAATCCAAGTCTTGTCGAGGATTATGTGTACGTAGCTGGAGAGATGGGTCGAACAGTACCTCGCCAGCACTCGAAGGGTGAGCACACCAGCGTACTTCTCCAGTTCTTCGTGGCCTTCAACCCACGCCAAGGCTTTTGCTACCTCGTAATCGACAAAATGATCGCCAAAGCTCGCGTCTCCAGCCTCAACAATGCGTCCCATTGTATTCGAAGCGGCGATCATGACTCCCACGTCTCGTGAGGGCATGAGGGATTTGGCGTAGTTGTATAGTCGAAACGAGTTCCCTTGTAAGTTTAGGGAGTCTGAATCACGATACTGTCCTGCATGTTGAATCAAAGAATCAATAAGAATCAGGCCCCCGAGCCTCTCGTGCGCGAAGTTGCGGTGAATGAGGTCATATATGACCGGGTTGATAAGATCATTCCATAATTTTGCCACGGTGTCGGCAAACATCTCGTCAGCGAGGCTTAGAACCTGTAACGTTGATGTTCGAATATCATCGTAAAGTAGAAGCAAGAGATATCATACATAAAGGGAGAAGGTCCTAGCAGCCTCCTGGCGCACAGTCTCATCCCTGGGAGCAGAAATATGAATGGTGGTGAAATAAGCCGATTGTGACGGTCAGTCAACTAACCTATGCCCCGAACACATTGAATCACGGCACAAAGCAGCTCTCCGAATACCTTCTGGATCCACCCCTGCCATATGAATGCGCAAGATCCGATTGCGGCAAAGATGATGACAGTCCCCGAGTGGCAAGGAAAACCGTGGCGCTTTCTACCCAACAACGAGCCCCTATCTTCGCCAAAATCTCGCCCCGCAACACCAAGTCGCAAGTACATATCTACTATACATGAGCATATTGGTCACGAAATCTAATAGATAGTGGAGATCACAACGAATATCACGAGGACTTGAATGCGATCGTCGAGTGAAATAGTCCAAATTCTTCACCATTTACAGAATACCTCCACGGTTCCACAAACTCTCTGTACACCCAACTACAAGCTCAGGTAGATGCTCTTCTTCTCCTTCTGTGACCGATTTCATTCTATCAAGATGACGATCTGAAGGCATGGCGATCATGATCGAGACCGAGAGCTTGTCATGCGTTCTGATTTCGAGCCCGCTGGAGTCGATACCCTTCCCTGTGGCTAAGCTATGCAATGGCAAGGGATCAAAGAGAGATGAAGCTGGTGGGCCGATAGGTCGAGGCGATGCTCTGGCTTGCAGTGGGTTGTCCGGCACTTGAGTATCGATTTCCGTCGGTGGCTTTAGAACGGATGCAGAAAGAGGCTTTCCCATCGCTTTTGGAATGAGATTATGTTAAAAATATGAGTTTTCTGTACTGAGAAACATACCTGCATCCTCGCCAAGCCGTCATGCAGTTTCTGGAGCATTATCGAATCCACCCCGTTTCCCTTCCGATGCAAAAAAATGCTGTACATCCTTGGCTTTCCTTGCAAGACCGCACTGTCGTCCAGGCCAACACCGTCCAATGCGTGTATCGGAACTCGCAGGTCTCGTAAGACGCGACGGTCAGAGCCTGGATTTTGAGACAGGGCCGGAACATCGTCACTATTCAGATCAGAGGAAGAAAGTCTGAGGTCTACTGACCCAACCACCAGCATCCAACTCCAAAGACTAGTAAAGGCACAACTGTCGTAAGCACTGGAAGAAGCACTCCCTGACGTCGTAAACATAATGCGCCGTCAAGAAACAGGAGACGCTAGACAGCGCAGATTAGCTCACAGGAATCATGACTGTGACTAAAAGTCTTTAGATTATTCCACCCAAAATTGTATAGATATTTCTGGGACAATCAGCACAATTGGTTGGATCGGTACTAAGCGATCGCGTAGCCGCCAGCAAGCTTCGATTTGTTACACGACTTGAAGGTGGAGAGTGTCGTTTTAACAGTCGATGAACTTGCCGTCGTCGTTGAAGAAGTCAGTGCAACTCTTCAAAGTGGAACGATCATGGGTTGCCAGTAGGCCAGGCGAGTAGATTGATTGCCACCGCAGCAGATGACGGCCGCATCAATACTGCGCGCTGAAGGCTTCCATGGGGGCCCGAGAGATATATGCCAGGGTGGGACCCTGGAATTATGAGTGGACTGATTAGTAACGCCGGCATTCAAGCGCCGTAGAGACGGTGACTTGGACGGCTGCAACCTTGATCCAAATTTATCAGATTACAAGCTGTGGGAAGACAATATCGAATGCCACCAGTGTCATCGACCTCACAAGCTCAGAAATAAATGGGTGCAACCGAGGATGCTATACTAGGTGACATCAATGCGCCCGCTTCATCATCCCCCTTCGTGAGCCGGACACATCCTTGGAGCTTCTGTCGAGCAATCTCATTCGCAAAATTAGGAACAACTCAGAACACTAATGCAATTACAGGCGTAATTACAAGCTAGACGCCATAGTGAACGAAGTTGATCCATCTCTCCAATGAGACTTGCCTTCGCCTGGGCGCCCTGATAGCTTTTGCCGACCCATCCGCCGCATTTTTGCAATATGTCGCTTCCGGTCTGTTCCTGAATATGTACTTGTAGAATTCCTCTGCAATCACTGGTCCATCCTTGTCTGCGATGGCCCACATCGTCCCAACCACGCTCTTGAAGCTAATGAATAGCATCCCAGCGATAAGATGGATCTCCTCGTCTGGAGTAGACTCGTCACCGGCTGCTGAATGGCATGCCGATAGGACGGAAAGCTCTGCCTTAGGTAGACCGGTCGTGATGTTGTCGAGTAGAGTGATGCTTCGCGAATCCGGAGAGAGAAGTGAGACTTGAAGGGTTCGGTTGGATGTTGGTTGCGGTGACAGGCAAAGTGGGACCAGCTCGCCTCCTTCAAGCCATTCATCACCACGTCCTTCGTACAGTCATCCCCCTCAATGACCGTGATCTTCGCCGACAGCGTGCGGATCATAGCCAGTTCATGATGAACTTCTGGAAGTTGCTGTTCTCCTTCGGCCCCACATTGTGCGACGACGAGGATTCGTGGGCTGAGCCTGCCTTTGCTTGGCTGATACACCGCTATAAATGGGGAAAGACTTGAAAAAGTCGGTATGTGCAATGATACGAAGCGATCGGGGAGATTCCTGCCTCCTGGAACTTATATCCCGGCGGCGTGAAGCGGAAATATCGAGGCCAGCGATGCCGTGATCCACCAGATTCAAGCGTGAAAGATGTGCAGGTGGTACTTTCGGCAACGAAGTTCGAGTTGGGTGTGTTTTTTTGGAAAGGTCATTTGTGCTGAGTTTTACAGGGAAGGGGGGGGGGGAATGAAGGGGTATGGGGAATGAATACAGGCTTAAGAGTCAGCGCCTAGCTTTTGGTAGAGGATCAGACACGGTGGCCGCGGAAGGCGTAGAACTCCCGAAAGAGACAGCGAACTTGTCATCAGCTCTGTTTTCAAGCTCACTGGAGTTAATACCTTTCACTGATGCCAAAGGATGTAACCGATGATGACCAAATGGGGACGAAGCTAAGGGCTAAGAGCTCGTGTTGATAATGAGGCACGCTGCTGTGGAGCTCCGATGGTGGCTGTTCTTTAGAGTCGTCACCGAAAAAATCATTCACAGCCGTAAGAATGCGGAAATTTGTGAGTCTATGCCATATACACTGAGCGACATACCTGCGTCGCATCCAGATCCATGATCCAACTTCTAGACCATAGTCAGACCATCTCCTTCTTCCGTTCGAAAATCGCTCCGCTTCAGTGACCTCATGCAATCACAGTGTCGCGGGAGTATACACCATTGCCCATGGCCGTCGGGGCCTGACTTTTGGAACTGGATGGAGGTCAGTCATTGGTCGGACTCAAACCAAGTTTGATCATAGGATCGGACAATGACCACAAAGGTACCTGCAATCTAGCCCCCGCGAGTTGTGAGGAGGTGGATTCGACACAACGGTGCGTTCCATGCTTCTCAGCGACTCGAAAGTGACTTATGATCTCTTCGTCATCGAGGCTGAGATTGAAGATACGATATGGAGGAAGCCAACCACGCCGCCACGGACGGGGACCCTGACGTAATCATTGGCATCGAGATCATTCAAGATAGCATAGAAGGGCATGGTAGAACTCGTCTTTATGTGGCTCACGAAATCAAGGATGGCGAGCTCCACGGGGCTACCAGGTTCTGGCCAAGGACTGCTGGCCTTCTTTAAACGCGGTTCCGTTCACCCTCCCCGAAACGATCATTGCCCTGGACACCTCCGCGGCGAGCACTGAAGTAAAACGTGGCACTTCATTGTACGCCTAACCGAATGCACAGTGGCCACTGAACTCGATTCGAAACCGTTAATGAATGCCACGTACAACATCCTAATAGGTAAGAAAGGCCCTAGTGGCTGAGTCTGGACTGATCAAAGGCTTATCTTGTTTCTAACAAAACTCTCATCCGGCAGTCGTAGAAATCCTCTGGAACCATGGGCTTGTTTAGCAGGACGTTCCCCCGGCGAACGTCTTGGTTGTCGAAGGTCGGGCCGTCCTGATCGACACGGGTATACGATCCTGCATCACATCAGTGAAAAACAGATATAGCAACGTGAGGAGAGTCCAACAGAAAATCGATGTAGGCGAATGCGTACCTCAAGCGTTAGCTAAATGCACTGAATCAATCCAATCCGCAAGTCCTGGCATTTTGACTCACTTTCACTTCATAAACCTGTCATCAATCACATTTGCTCATAATCCCCCGTAACAGGAAAGTGCAACATGCGGAGCGATTTGAGTCGAAAGAATATTGTCCCTCTCTACTTTGAAGATCGGAACAGAATACCGACCCCCGGCAATTATAGCGACATCGTCTAGAAAAGTCGTAAAACCTCCCCGCCTCTAGATCTAAGTATAATCGCATGGATTACATATGTATACGGAAGTGTCTAGGAATACATCTAATGCATGATGGAACCATGGTTTGAACAAAAAAAAAAGCCACGAAAACGAAGGAAGACACCCATGTACCAATCTAGGAAACATAAAACAGAAAACTTCACCTGGCGGTGCCCAGAGGAGGTGGCAGATTCACCTCCACCTCGGCCTCCTCACATCCCTCCGCCCCAATACCACCGCAGTCAAGGCAGCAGTCCCGACCCGCACAAGCGTCACCCCACATGCCAGTCCAAACACAAATGCGCGGAACGATATGTCAGCGAAAAAGCGCGGGATCGCTAAAGGGACGGTGACTGGTAAGAGGAGGACGTCCCAGATTGACATCGCATTACGAGAAGACGACCGACCATTTGGTGTGGTGCGCCTGGGCTGAGAGATATCGTATGATGGCGAAGAGGACTCTGAAGATGAGGCGGCGGACAGATATTGTGGGTATTGCTGTGGTTGATTGTCCATAGTACCATCATCCCTCGAATGCATCGGTTGCATCGGGATGGACGTTGTCGATGAGCCTGGCTTACTGCTGCCACTGGCCCCGCTAGAAGCTGATAAGATCTGCGAATGACGACAAGGGGAGGCAGCAGGGAGAGAAAATGATATCGCGTGTGGCAGCGTTGGTGAAGTCGACCTCACAGGTGGAGACGCCGGTCGAATCGTTGACGAAGTTGGAAGTGGAGAGATGGTTGGCACGGGTATAGCCTTCGTCACCTCTGTCGTTGGATGGATCTCGCCCGATGATGAGGAGCGTCGGGAGTCCGTCGTTGAAGGGGGTTCTTCGATGTAAGAGGCTTGCTGGTGATACGCTGGTCGTCCCGGACGACCCAGATGCTCGACCGCAGGAGCCTTGCCCTTTTCTTCGTTCCACGGACTTTGATGCGGGTTGTCGTGATTCTGGAGAAGATGGATGGAAAGTGAAGAAAAGTTGAGAAAGTGTGTGTACATGCTGATAATACGATGATGGTAGCATTGGTAGACGATGTGATGATGAGGGAGTATGCAATCTAGAGATGAAGCGATAAAGAAGAGAGCGAGTAGAGAGAAACAATAAAAGAAGAATTAAAATGCTCCAGGCGTCTATATCCTTTAGATGCGCAAGTGCCGTGCCAACACCCACATGACCGTCAGGACGATCTGGGCATCCATATGTGGGAGTACCACAAGGGACGTCGTACAGAGCATCGGCGCAAGCGGATTCTCCGCCACCCTCCCAAATATCGTAGCCATCGGCGAATGAGTCGGAGAAGAGAACAGCAAGGGGAAGGCGGAGAGGTAGTCGATGCATGGCACGAGCGCGATGAGAGAGCATAACTGGAACGCGAAGATGACACTCACGGCATATTGGGTTGCCATTGTCAGCGGCGATGACGAGGAACCCGGCTGCGCGTCGGTGGATGCGGGGAGGATGGGCGATGCTTCGTTATGCTCCTCAACGACCTTTGGAACAGCCGTTTCTGGGAACTTGCTCGATTCGGGCGTGATCGGCGGGGTGATCAACTCCTGGATCGGCTCGTTGGTCATATTCCTCCCTTGAGTGGTCATGATGGCTGGCGTGGTCGTAGGGAACCCCATGATGAATGGAGTCGAGGGGACCCTCTGATCTTCCTCAGCTTCATCGCCACGATGATTCTGCATCGAATCCGCATCCCCTTCTTCTTGACCCTCATCCAGCACTTGACGCTTCGTCTTTTCGGCCAAAGCCGCGATGAAACTCAATCCAGCTCGATTAGGACGGGTCTGATGGACATCGGATCCTTCGTCTGAGGCGAGTGTTCCTTCCTCAGTTATGAAAGAAGCGCGGTTGTTGAGACGAGAGGTGGCGATAGCCTCATCCTCCCATTCGCTGTGATGTCCATCATCCTCTTCCCGAACACGGGGCGTCTGACCCTCTGGAGGTGACGCGTACTTCCGGGTGAGATATCCGGGATCATTACCGTGATCGTGCTCGAGATCCGCGTTGGACGAGACGGGAGTCATTCGGGAGATTATCGAGGCCCCATCATCGTCCTTGAGCGGTTCGAGGTGGTCACCGTTCATGTTCGCCTTCGCTGCTGACGTCGGTTCCTCCACTGAGGCTTCACTGTCGTTGACGATGGCGGATTCTGTAGATTCCTCGTTCTCGGGTGGGATGGAGATCGACGTGGGCTGCGTGTATACCGGCGGGCGAGCAGACCTAGTGTTCATGGTGACCGCAGGCGACGCTGGAGGAGAAGACAAGTCCAGCGCATCGTGTGCTGGAGAGAGCGTGACAGTATTTTCTTCAGGCTTGAGAGCCTGAGGTATTGGTGGAGGGACAAACTCTTCCATCACGGGGGACATGAGCTGCACTTCACCAGCATCTCCCACAGGAGGCACCGCTTCCACTGCGGTCGGCGCAGGTCGAGGGATATCGATCGGCTCAGCTGCGACCGGAACGGGGGTCGCCTCAGTTGGGGCGGCAACGGCAGGGACAGACGGTTCGGGCACGCCTGTGCTGCTCGCGTCACTCGCCTGGCGTTTCTTCATGCCGAAGCCGAACGCGCCGCGGAGTATCCCAAAGCGTTTGGCAGCAGCGCTCTTCTTCGGTGCGAGACCGCTATCACTGCCGCCTTCGCTGTCAGATCCGACTCCACTTGAATATCCATCCGATTTGTCCTTGGTCAACTTTCGGACGGGGATCGCCCTGGAGACAGTCGCACCTGCGGTTGCGGTTGCGGTGGGTGGTGTCGGTGTCCGCGATGCATCATCCTTTTGCTTCGTCTCCAGAAGAGAAGCAAGTGCTGGCACACGACTGCGCGTTAGGCGAGTTGTCAGCATGTGAATTATCTGAGTGGCCGTCATGTATGACGAACCTCTCGCTTCCTGAATCTGAGGCACTGTCGATGGACATAGTGCGCGAACGACGCATGCCGTTAGAGCTCAGTGTCTGAAAGAGGGATGCACGCTTCAAGCTAGCCTCAGAGTCCTTGCGCTCGCGTAATGCCATTTCAGCTGCCGAGGCGACGTTTCCGGCTTCGTAAATGGTAGGTTCTGCCGGAGCAAGTTGTGGAAGTTCCGAAGGTGTAGTCAAGGGAGAGGTACCTGGGGAAATGCCGTTGCTATTGGCGTTATTATCGCTCGGAAACACGTAGGAGTGCTCGATGGTGGCTGCCGCGGCGGATGGAGCGGCAACGGTGGGTGCGAGGAGAAGGGATGAACGGCGCACTGCGGGGTTCAATTTTCTGGTGGGATTGCGTGAAGGACGTGGAGATGGTGTCTTCGATGACGAAGGTTGCGCTGGTTGTGGGTCGGCGGATGACATTGTTGTATGTGCTGAGTTTTTTTTAATAAGGGGGACGAGAGAAATTCGAAGATGGGACGTGGGGAATAAATACTAGTTGAAAGTGTCGGCGCCTTGCCTGCTACGGCGCGTTCGGACGTGTTTGAAGCGTGTCTTTGGAGTGGCCTGGCGAGGAGGGTCTTTCAACGAGGCAGAGCACAGCTATTTGAACACTGATTATGGGCTATCAGGGGATAAGGCGTCACGCAGCTATGAGTTTGGGTGACGAGGGAAAGCGTGTTGGGATGCAACGCGGCTAAGGTGCTTCTAACCACAAGCCCGGACAAGCTAGACACGACCCTGATTCGATCAGAGTTTTGAAGATAGAGCATGGGCTGAACTATTCAAATGAATGGTTGTCTAATCATTCTCGGGAATGTTCTGGAACTTATGGTGATGAGAGCAAGAAGAAGATGTGATCCTTTCAAGAGGAATGCATCACCTGCCAACCAGCAACCAGCGGCATTGTTGTTGACTCACGCTATTCTTTTGACTCTTATCTACACGAGTCATCCTTGGAGAGAGTATTTGGAGAGCTTCTTGGTTGCTTTTTGGAAGTATAGAATCCAAATTTGTGAAGACTGGGGTTGATGTGCTTTTAATGAGAGCTTGGCTTCTCAGAACGAGCGTTATCGAATGTGTGATTCATGTAGTATTTGACTATAGTAAGTACTCTACATATCCTTTCGTCACGTCGGCAAGAGGGCGTTCGTCTCTCTGGTCTCTTGGGCGGCACCAGATGTGCCACTCTATCAAATATGGTAAGCCCATGTTCAGTTCGCACGGGAATGGTATCTATCAACTGAATTCGACAAGCGTAAATTGTGACCTAGACCGCATTCAACGTTGGCGACGTCAAGGTGAGCCCATTCATTCCGCATCCGATTACAGACTGCCACCAAGTTATGGATGGCTAGCTTTGAAGCTAGTCGGTTGGACGCAACCAAGGACGATGGACGGAGGCTTTCAATCCCGACTAGCTATATTGCCCATATCCCGAAGCCAGACAGGATGCTGACGATCCAATCTCATTTTCTCGCACCCCAAATCGTCCAGACTAAAACATGGGTAACTTCCACAATAACCGTAAGTCTCGTCCTAGCTTCCAGACTGTCATGCTAACCAGCCAAGGACTTGACACTCAGAGCTACCCAACAACCACTTCCGCAAGGACTGGCAAACCCGGGTCAAGACCTGGTTCAACCAACCCGGCCGTGCTCAACGTCGCCACCGGAACCGTGTGCGCAAATCCGCCAAGCTCGGCGCCAAACCCCTCAAACCCCTCATGCCCGCCGTCCGATGCCCCACCATCCGCTACAATATGAAGGTTCGACAGGGCTTCGGTTTCACCTTGACTGAGCTCAAGGCCGCTGGAATCCATAAGCGGGAGGCGAGGGGTCTGGGCATCAAGGTCGATCATAGGCGGAGAAATCTGAGCGAGGAGGGGATGAAGGTTAACGTGGATCGGTTGAAGGCGTACAAGACCAAGTTGATCGTGTTCCCCAAGCGAACAAGGAACTCGGTGTACTTGAAGAAGAATGGCGTAAGTCGGTCCTTTCTCAGCTCCCGTCGCACCGGTTCAATTCGTACTCACCTCGCCGCTATTCGCGCACACACTCCCCCATTAGGATAAGATGGACGAGGACAAGAAGGGAAAGCCGCGTTTCACCGAATCATCGACCCCATACGCCAAGCTCGACAAGGGCGAGGTCACCCGCGAGGCGCTTCCGCTGCCTGCGCGCGAACACGAGGCACCGCGCGCCATCACCAAGGCGGAGAAGGAGGCCAACGCTTTCGAAACCCTCAAGGCGGCCTGGACGTGGCATCGGGAAACGGGCAAGAGGATGTTGGAGGCCAAGAAGGTGCGTGGCCTGACACCGCCTCGCCGCCCACCCGACTTGAACACGTTTTCAAAACTAACTTTGAACCTCTTTTTATTTTCGTGATGCTGTATAGGCCGAGGAGGAGGAGGCAGCGAAGAAGAAGTAATGCGGTCGTTCGTTACTTTCTGTCCCTTGTCACCTTCACATCTCCTTCCCGCCTCACTCGCTTTCGTGGCTCCTTGATGTCGTCTTTTCTGTATTGCATACCATTTTCCATCATCAAACAACAGCTTACAGTACGGGCAAAACCGGCACCTGAATTCCTTCGCACGTGTCTTAGCTGTGGGGGCAGAGCCTTCGGGGTTTCAGTCGAAATTGAGGCTTTGACCAACGTAGAGGTTTCCTTCCATCCACACCTTGCCTTTCTGCTTCCGTTTCCTTCTCACTAACCACGACCTACCCGCGCCCACCCGTCACTTACCAATCTTTACTCTGAGCGCTAACTTGTCCGCCTGGACACTACTGTACAAGGTTCTAAGTTCTCCAACCCAACAACGGACTGACAAAGGCCGAACAGAAATGGCTGACGAATTTGATGATGAACTCCTTGCCCTGGTCCAACCCGAAAAGCGGGATCATCATGGCCATCACCGTAAGCGCACCGCGTCTGGATCGAATAAGACCTCTTCGAACAAGAGGCGCAAGCAAGAGTCAGTTTCAACTCTTTACCCACCCCTGTAATCAATCGCAAAAAGGGTATGCGTTTTCACTAATGCTAATGGAACAAATCGAATGATGCTCTAGGATGTCGGACGACGACTCTGATATGGAAGAGAGCGATGCCGACGGGTATCCTCTCGAGGGAAAGTACAAGGACGAAGAGGATCGCGAGCGGTACGTTACTTCCATTCACACCCTCGCTTTCTGCCCACTCCGTTGGGCGCCTACCGAGTCCAAAACGAAGTCAAATTCTAGCATACCCCAACTCATTGTTGATGCATATCACGCAGATTATTGAGTATGCCAGAGATTAAGCGCGAAGAGATCTTCAGTCAGCGCAAGGAGGAGCTTCAGAAGGACCTCGAGCGCAAAAAGCTAGAGAAGATGGTCAAATCCCAAGCCAGCGGCGGCAGCGATGCGACTGGATACAACAATGTTTCCAAAGCTGCCAAACGTGCGTTGGCTTATTGCAGTTCGTCCTTCTGAGCGTTTGTTTTATTGAATGCGCGCGTGGATTCTCCAGGCAAGCATACCACGATTGGTTCCACCAAAGAGAAGAGTCGGACGCTCGAAGCCCTCAAGCAAAAACGTCAACAGAAGGAGTCTCGTCGGGTACGTTCCATCTCCCCAACTACCGTCCCAATACCACCGCGTCCTTCCTTTTCCAAGCTGACACTCTTTTGTCGGACTTGTTTTCCAGGCCACGAAGGCCCACGACTCCGAATCTCCTGAACCCCGCCGCCGTCGCCAACGTTCCGACACCCCCTCCAGCCTATCAGAGTCTGAGGAGGGGCAAGTCCCTCGCAAAGGCTCAGACAACTCCTCCTTGGATGGTGTACAGCTTAAACCGGCTCCCGATGTCTTAACGCTGATGGATCTCAACAAGGCTCAGATCACTAGGGACATGTTGGAGAATCAGTGTTTCTCGAGCCAGTTCGAGGAATTCGTCAAGGGCGCTTGGGTCAGGCTCGTCGTTGGCCTGGATGCGGGCGAGATGGTATATCGGATATGTGAAGTGATGGGTATGTAACCGCGTCAATCCTGCCGTTGAACCCACAGCGAGACTGATTTCAGACACTGCTCCGAAGATGTCGCATCAGACCTCGTTGAGCCATATGAGCTCAACAAGAAGCTGGTTAATAAGGTCCTCGAGCTCCGACACGGCGCCCAGGTCAAGACCTTCCCAATGAACAAGATATCTTGCGGGTCCTTTACGCAGGTTTGTTACCATTGCACTCCTCTACTGCTTTTTCCAGCCCACACTCGAACTTTGGTGCCCCTTTCAGAGAGAGTTCGATCGCTTGATCCGGACGCTCGAAGCAGAGAAGTTGAAGCCACCAACCAAAGCCAAGTTAGAGAAGAAGGGTGAGATGATTCATAATATTGAGTCAAGGATCCGGACAGATGTACGTCCCTCTATCTTGCACGCCGGTTTTGCCTTGTCATCTAAGCCTGTCATCTCGCCTTACAGGCTGATATGACGGCGATGCTCCAGCGCGCTAGGGAGGTGCACAATAAGCGCAGCGCCGCGGAGATGTTCGCAATGAAGTCAAGCCTCCACACGGAGAAGATGCTCGCGGTGAAGAAGCACGACAAAGCGGAGGTGGCGCGATTGAATGTGCTCATCGAGAAGCTCGAGATGGAGATGAATGGGCGACCTAATCAGCCAGCTGCATCCGGAACGCTCACACCCGACGGTCAATCACAGTCGCAACAACCCGCGGCGTCGAAACCAGTGGACGCACTGGCGCGTGTCAACGAGCGGAATCGAAAGGCGAATTTGGAGCAGATGAGGAAGGCGGAGGAATTGACTGCTATGAGGCGAAAGCAGGCGATGTTGGGTGGGAAAGTCGTTGAGGATCTAAGTGCGAGAGTGAAGACGGTGGTTAGGACCAAGTTCGATTCGAGGTGCGAATTGCTCATTCTTTTGTTGCGAGCCATAGCTCATGGTGTTGAGTGACGTCTAATAGGGCCGGGACGCCTAATCTTGGAGGTGCTTCAGCAGCTCCATCACCGTTGCCAGCCAATGGCAGCGTCACGGCCGTTTCCACACCCTCTCTCGCAAACGCCGACAATAAGAGCAAGATTGACGTGCTCGCGAACTCGGTTGTCATCGACGAACTCTTTTGAATGGAGAGTGGTTCGGGGGCTTCGGTTTTTGGAACATGCCTCTCCCGCTCGTTTATCTTTGTCAACTTGCTCTGGAAGCTGTCTCCCCACATCTCTGCATGTACAAGTTCTTGGTCATTAATACTGGCACATCGGCGGTTCACACATAGTCACATCACAACAATGTGTTTTTCTCTCTCTCTATTTTAGGGACAACCTAGTCACAGCTGGCATTGCAAAATACTTTCAGTCGAAGACGAATTCCAGTGAGCAAATCCCGTTTTATCCATGATCCGTCATGTTGGTTTTCGCTGACGTTCTGTTTCTGCAGGGTTTTCTTTGGATTTTAGGGTCCTGATATCTCCAGATGCAATGAGGCGCCGACTGCTGATGATTTGGAGGTGAGTTGCATCCCCGTTCGAGATAGTAGGACTACATCTGTATATACAAATCTTGTTGCAATACAATCAGTTGGGCTCGAATATGCTGGAGGGAGCGGGATCGCGTCGGCCTTTACACGTATGGCCTCCTTCGTCAACCATCCCATTCAGTCAACCTGACAGTGACCGATTCCTGTAATCAAAATAATCTTTGCACTGTCTTCCGTAGGCACCTCCGGATCGCATCGTCCCAGCCGGAGTGCCTTGAAACTTTCTACATCATCTCCGAAAACGTCGTCGACCTGCATCCCAATCACGCACACATGATCGAAATGTTTGCGAATCCATTGATTACAACCCCAATCCCACTCAATTATCTGGAAGGACCAATGGAACCTCTTCACTCGATGCGTACCTGCTCTTAAGACCCAGGCTGAGGATCACTGATGGAGGGAGGAAAGTGTGTTGGCATCTCATCACTACACCAATAGAGTATCACTTCAGCATCAATGTTCCCGATGTGCGTTTGTACCTTCATTTTCTGAGAGTTAAATCTTAATCTAACTTGTCGGCTTACCTATGCCTAGGTCAAGGAAAAGATCGCGTGGAACCTAGTAAACAATTCGCGCCAGGACGACCCCCGTCTCTAACGTCGCACCCCGTCTCACAGGTTGTTATATTTTGCCCAGGGGGACTATCCCGTCTCTTCACGTATGGAATCACTTTTGGTGAACTCGAAAATGACCGTGTGGCGCCGTGACCGTGGTTCTCCCTTATATTCAACCCTTTAGACTGGATGGTGGTGAGTAGGCTGAGCTTTTGTTCGCGCATGTCTTCGGAGGTTGTGAAACTGGTTCAGACTCTTGTTCTCTCAATGGTTCTGGCAATGGCTACGAAAATCCTTGCCTATTTCGCATTCGCGAGTAGTAGGGAGCTCGCCTTTGATCCGACGATGCGATCGATGCGATCAATAACACAAAAGTCGTCTACGATCTCTTCGCCATCGATGCTCGAAATAGGAGTGCCGACATGACAGAGGATACCATAATTGTCACCAACATTATCATGGATATCATCAACGGAGACGTTCGACCTCGTCTGTTCATTGCTCGCGAGACCGAGAAAAGCCAGTTCTACTCTGATGGCCATCGTTGAACCCCATTCAGATCATCCCAGGAATGATTTTGGGGGTCGGATGCCCAGGGACGTGAAATACGCGTACACGCCTTGAGCGCACACGCTGCTGTCCCAGCGATGCACCTTCTCGTCTGCATTACTGAGTACCAGATGGCTATATAGGTCGACGTGAAAACGTGCTTTACTGTCCCCATCGACATCATAAAAGGTCAGATAGATCCCATCAATTCGACCCGGATTGACTATAAGCCGATCCTCAGCCTTATAATTTATTAGGCCTCTCGTTCTACAGCCTCTCGAAGGACCAAGGGCGCGTTCATCGGGACGTTGGACAAGCAAATATGCTGACGGCTGAAAGTCGCAGTGTTCTGATCGACTTGGGCTATGCCATACGATACGACCACACCGACATGAGCGAGCCTGAGACAAATGAAAGCTTAGCATCCAATGACAATTCTCTGTAAGCATCCATATCTCAAACATTGTATAGAGTTACTAGCCCAAGCCGCGTCTTGTGCTTCCTATACGCCTACTATCTATCCTCCATCACCGGAAGTGCAACATGTGGGGTGATATTAGGGGCCTTGGCTCATTGGTACGGAACCCCTCTCCCACTCATTTTGCCTTCATTTGAATATACCTTAGCTAGAAAGTAGAATGTCTATGTTATCTACAGACGTGAAGAAACGGCTATTGTAACTGAACTCTCGTCCTTCTCATACATTTATTAGCGGAATAAAAGGCGTGATCTCATATCATCTCCACTAGATACAATAGTGGTGATACGGAAAAGATTAGCAGATTGCGATATTTAAGTGCATGAGTGTTTTTCGCAATGCCCCTGATATTGTGTTTAAATGGAGGCAATCGGGGCCGTCGTTACCCACCTTTTTGGGTCTCGTAAAGTAAGTCCGATTGGTGTGAGTATTTCTATAAGCCGGCCTCAACGTCTCCGAACCAAATCGCCGAGCCAAACGGCAATCTTGATAACGGAGTCTCCCCGGCAACACTTCGTTCATACGGACCAATCCTAACAGCTCTTCAACGGCCGGGACGCGAGTGTGCGAAATGCACACAAAACTATGCTTCTACCGGCCTTGGCACCCTTCTCCCGTACACCACCAGTTGCTTCTTTTCTTACTCAGTTCACTCGAGAGGCCTACTCTTGACCTGTGAGAGTGATAACCTAGAGCATTCTCATCCAGCTTCATCCCATAAGTGCTCGTCGCCCTCCTTGAGATCGTTAGTTCTCTTCTTTCCTCGGAAAATACTACATCGTTGATCTGAGATCTATCATCCCATGGTTAGCATGAGCGCAGACGCTTGAGTGTATTTTTTGATGGGATTGCTGAGTATGCCAACATCCCATGATTTTTCATCAGGTTTCTACAGGCCTTATTGCTGCTGCCGGACCGGTTATCACACTGGTTATATTCTCTGCTGCATTCTGGTGGCTCAGCATACGGGGGCGTCGACATATCGTGATCACCCAGATCACAAACCCCTTGGATGACGATATGGTGGCAAGAGAGAAGCCTATCATGTATAGCGTCTATCTAGATCGAAATAGAGGGAGGGAAAATGAGATGGACGATATGCCCATGCCTTCCAAACGGGATTATTTTGGTCTGGAGAAAGTTCAGGTAAAACTCTCTCTTCCTAGACCTACATCACCTCCGCGCGCGGCGCATACTGATACAGAAAACAGCCTATAGCCGCAGCGATGGTTATACCGCTCCCGTCATCGCAAACGCCGGAACCAGAATCTGGCCAATCCCATCAAGCAATGAACTCGGAACCGTCACGATCACGCCTATTGGCTCTAATATCTTTGGCTCGGAAGAAACACCCAACAAGTACATCTCCCACGTCCAACAAAAGAGAAGCCGAAGGTAACCTCTACGTGTCGTTGATGATTGCCATGCCGAGGGGTAGACACGGCCAGAGAGATTCGTTAGAAGAGGCCTGGGCGGGCGCTCCTCTTCCGGACATCGTCGTGGGTTGTACTGAGCCTCGATGGAAGGACATGGGTGATGGAAAAAACGAAGGAGTACTGTAAATATCGAGTCTATCTCTCTGACTATCATCGAATCTTATGAACATAGTTCGCTTTCAAGCTAAATCATGCTGTGAATCCCCCAGGCATGGCTCACAGTCGGATCTCCATAATCAATATTCAAAAAATAGTTATTAGGACAGTGAGATGAGTGCGTCGCGGCGTTCAGCTTAACCGGCCAACTGCGAGGCGGGTGAGCTGCAGGGCAATCTGAGCGAAAGTGGCAACATAGACATCCAGGCGCTGGTGAGCGATGGTCGCATTTATGAACGCTAGTGGTTCACAATAAGTTCATGCCGCACCTAGGACGAATCCAATCCCTGCTCATCTATATGATCCATATAGCGACTCTCGACAAGCGGTATTGTCGCTCCGCTTTCATCGCGAGGACCGATGTTGTGACTTCCCTCGAGATCGGTGTGGCCGTCGCAGAGGTTCGCTAAGTACAACAGTTTTAGCGTCTTGGTTCAAGGAGGATTACGCTACCGATTATCGGTAGTGCACACCCCCGTGGTATCTTCGCTTCTCAAAGTACGTAGAGATCAAGAGGAAGGTCGCCCAACCACTTGAGAACATGCTCAACGTCGCAACCAAGACGGACACGAACGCCTCTCCCAGTGGTTTTGCCTGTGAGAATCTACAGAGGTACTGCGAAGCGATCACCGCAGGTTGCGATGGGTCTAGAACATCCTCCAAGACGCCAGTAGAACTCGCTTGAGGGGAATCATTAAAAACATTCTGCAATTGTATATAGAGGCTGGGCTCGGTTTCCAGCGTGGATGGAGCGCCCTGGACAGGAAGCTCCGACGCTATGGTGGCGTTGAGGGCGTTTGCATAGACGAGGATGTTGTTAGGGAATATGTTGCCCATATCGAGTCGAGCCGCGGTGAGCAACAACTGTAGTGCATTGCTAACGGCGCCAGAATAATTCGTTGGAAAAGCCGGAGAGTCTGATACCGTTGTCAGCGTCCCGTTGCTGAAGAAGAGGTCTGGCGTTGGATCCGATCTGGCGGGGGGCACAGCACTGCAAGACGGGCCGACTGCCCCAAGTCTCTCGTTGAAACAATAGATTCTGGGAGGAAATGCCTGTAGATGGAATAATGAAGTGGGCGCCGCATTATTCAAAACGCTTGGGGCGTTGGCCAGATTGCTGACGAGGTCGTCGCCGGCGGCTGACAGACTAAACATTTCTAGGGGCTGTTAAAATCGGCTTGGAGGGTTTGGAGCATGCAGGAAACTTACAAGCTGAGGATCTTTCCTCCGAATATATTGTCAGCGAACATGTCAAGAGTTCCGGCGGCATTCTCTGTGGTGAGATCTCGTGCATAGGTGGTACTCATAATGATGGGGAAGTCTGGTAGATAACAAAATTAGCTTTTGACTAGAGATAGTTAGTTTTTGTTAAATCTCGTCTCACTGGTGTCATTGCACGCAACGGTGGCAGAGAGGGTTGCTGTTTGCGTCAAGTAGTCTGCTGACACGCTCATGTACTTGACAGAGCAGCGATCGAGATTGATACCACGGTAAGCCACGCTGGAATTGCTGATTCTTCCACTGAATCCTTCTACAAAGCCAGTGAACGTCCACATGAAAATCGTGTAATTGGTTATGAATGTGTCCCTGCAAGGTTGAAGTTGATGAGCTTGCTCGCTACCTCGTCAATTCGTACGTACCCTATGTTGATTATACGGGGCTCGCAAAGGGTCCCGGGTGAAGGCCTATATCCAAATTGATTGTACCAGTGATAAGGAATTGCGTTGTAATCGCCTTGCGGGATGGTAACTGTTTCGTAGCCGGTGAGCGCATCTGGTAACAGAAGTCGTGTAATAGAAAGTTCATCACGGCCCCCCAGAGTGAAGGAAGTCATACTTACAATTCAAGGGTATTAGCAGGGCTATGGTAAGGAGCGCGACACCATACGTGATCTGCGAGAACCTATTCTCAGTTGACGAATTAGTAGTTCTGATGATAGCTTAAGAGGAGAAGGATTTCTGCCTACCACAGTGAGCGGAAGGTTCTCGTCGGACTGTAGGTAATGTGGGGAAGATGTATCATTCTCGTCAGAGCCTTGTGTCGATACCAGAGTGGCCAGAGGAACAGTAGCAATATAGGTGGTAAATCAATAGAGAGTATAGAAGGCCGTCCTTGGAAATAGGCTGTCTGTCGGGGAAACTTCTCACTCCCTGCTTGCTGCTTATAGGGTCAGTGCGAATGATGTAGTTTGATCCAGTAGAACACCACCGGGAATCTTAAATAAATATTTGAAATCGTAAGTTACCGCAGGCAATCGAATCATCGAGAAGCTCCATTTTAGTTGGGTGTTGACGTTAGGCGCAGCAACAATGTCTATCACAAGCTGTTTGATGTGGCAAAGACGGCCGAGAACCCCCGAGTCCAAGTGCCTGAGTTCACTTAAGCCCGGGAAACAGAGGATTTAAACCGCGCAGGAGATTCAAATAGCATATAATACTTGTAGTGGTATAAACACCGGCTTTATTGTCCTCAGCCGCAAGGTTATCGTTGGTGCCTTTTCTTATTGACGGGCTGAAAATGGCAAATACGCTGTGTATTAAGGGCATCTTTGCTATTCCTTTCCGAAAAGATATTTCGAATGAGTCTTCTTTAATCCGTATAGGTTGAGATGGTTCTCAACCAGTGATGTAGTTGGTGTGAAGAAAGTAGAAACCATTTTGAGGAATTATGAACCGTGTGAAAGACAGCAAGCAATCCATGTCGTGATCAAATGGAAAAGGCTGCGTTGTGAGGATGCGATGCGTCTATCGACAAAACGGAGATAACTTCAACTTCAAGGATGCCAATAATCTTGAAGAATGGTCGCATAATGTTCAAGTCTCCCCACCCATCACCCTCACTGAAAGCTCAGAACTCCTCACCTCAGGAGACAGAACCTTGATATCGTGGACACAATATATCTCTAGATATTGCAGCTTATCCGCGCCAGATTGACCTGTTTGGCGGTAACATTGGGGAAGACTCGTTCATTATTTCTCGCCAGTTTGATCTTAAGTACTCCACGGCGCATCGCGGTTGCAGTAGTTGGTATATCGTAGTTTTCAAGCCATTCATCCAAGAACGCAGGCTATCTGTTGGTCGACGTGCATAGTAGCTAGACCTATGGGGGCAGTCTCCAGTCCGCATTACTCGAGCCGCATCCCGTCCGGCCACACTGTCACACAGGTGACAATGCAATTGCATGTCGCAATCGTCACGAAGAGTAGTTATTCTTTGGGCCCCACCTACTTGCCCCATGAGAAACAGTGTCTGAATGAATGTAGTCGGTATGGACAGTTCTGTTACGACTTCATCAAACTCCAACCATAATTCCGTGTGTTTAATGAAGACGAGAAATCACAATTGAGGTGGAAGAGAATGTCGATTTCCAAGGACTCAATCAGACAAGCCGCAAACCCCAAGCATGGCCCGGCAGGGTACGCCGACAGGAACAGTGGGGTTGTGGGTGCCACATACGTGTTGATAACCAAGTTCGTCGACAAGGACAAGGACCCAGCAAGCGCCTGACGTCTGGACCTTGCAGCTCAATGGTAGCGATCTTTTATATATATAGGAACAAGACCCGACGATTGATAAAACACGGAGACGTTAGATTCATCCGGGCCCCAAAATGAGATTAGCCAGGTCACTACACACCTTCAACGTATTCGCCCATGTGGCTGAAAAAATCACCATGAACAAGTAGATCAAGGCAATGATCGTTCACTTCTCCACAAGCGCCTTGGCACCTTCCGATGCATACAAAGTGCCGATGGTCAACATACATACGCCCATGCTAGCGCCACCGTATATACTTGAACGACGTCTACCGTATCGATCCATTACGATGATCTGGGTCGGAAGAGTCACACTTGTTGTTGCCAGATATTAAAAAAGTAAGACCCACAACATGAGCGAAAATGAAGGGGGGTTAGCAGGTGGAACACGCTTACGCGGCTAGGAGGATCCCGGAAACTCCGGGTGCGAGAGATCGTGCTTGTTGGAAGACCAATGGTGCGAAGTAGGGTACAGCATCGATGTCACTGAGTTGTTATAGCCGGACCGATCCCAATCATGGATCATAGATCGTCAAAAAAAAATGACCACAAATGACCTTTCCTTCAAAGGCGCTTTACGTGCCTGCATCCCCATCAAGAACATGGCAAATATCGCCCTCCACCTTGTTATAGGATCGCGCATCGTCTCCTTCAACGTCGTGTTGTTCATTTCCGTGCTCAACCGAGCCAACAGAATTTTTTTTGCCTTTTCCTGCTCGACTCCGTGCTGATTGAATCGCTCCATCACCACCCATGCCTCATCTTGCCGTTGCGAGGACGTCGAGGACGCTGACGCTGAAGCGAAGAGGACCCTGCCAATGGTGGCGAAGGGAAAAACCATGGAAAACGTAGCTGGAGTTTGCCGTGATTAGGTAATGGCATGCACAGACATAAATGTGGGGGCTAGTGGAGCGCCAGCCTTCCTCATGGAGGCTTTGACCAAGTCATGCTATCTTGTCCCTAATTTGGATTCCCGTGCACTGAAGATATCTGGATACTGCATTACTATCGACTTTCGCCTCCATGTTGGCAGCAAGGAGGCTTGCGACTCTGCACACCTCTGGCCAGTGCGATCCTTCATCCTGGAGCTTACTCACCCTCTGATCTCTCCTTGAGCAACTAAGGTAACCGAGCTATTGTGGGTTTTTCATAGGGTTTGGGGGCAGAATGCATATCTACTTTAGGTGCTTCACATCGAGGCGCAGAGAACACGTCCTTGGTTATCATGTAGCTTCGTGGATTACAGAATATGAGAAGAGTAACATGGTAGTGGTGTCTAGAATAGCCTAAGAAGGCCCATATGAAGATGAAGCCTGAAAAGTTTTCCCGAAGCATGTCTAAGAACCATCGGACGGGAGACGGGCTTTCAAGCGTGTTGATATCCCAGCTGAATTCGAACGTGCCGTAGTGTCCAGGCCGCATGTACGGCTGTCATTGTTGACTCTAAATCCGTACAGCCCATAACAACCCGATTGGGGCCTGTTTGGGTCGGCGACCTTCAAATGAGAACAAGCATAAATGGCGACTACTGAAGCATGTGAGTGCCACATACCCAGTACACGTAATTAAGACCATCTAAGTTGTAGGAAATGTAGTACTTCCACATCGATCCTCAACCACCGAGCTCGTGGAAACGTCGCAGGACATGTTGGTAGGGTAGTATTCTGTGTCGACACTGGTACACTACAAATACGCGGAATTGGGAATACAACCCTTAATACCAGGACGTGCATCCAACCAATAGCGCCCTCTCCACTGTCGTCGCCAATGGAGTTCTTGTCCTTGAAGCATTACTAAAATTAAATCGAGATAAGTTGATTGGGGTCCTCATAATGGAACGGCTACCAAGGATGTGTTTGCACTGGCCTAAAAGTTGACATAGAGTTGATGCTTCGATTTCGAGTCTTGGTCATATGGGACCTCTTTCGCAGAGTTTGGGACAGAATTGAACTGGTTATCGTCTGTTCGATACTTAATAAAGAGGTGCCAAAGAAGACGCCTCGCTACAACAGATGAGTGGGAGACGATGTTCGGGAATCAGACCCAAAAAGATGACCCTTGAGGATGGTGGAAGTTGAACAATGAACGTTCTTCGATGTGGGATCCCTCAACAAGGAGAGCTAAGACATAGTGGGTTGCTACGCCGAGAAATAGGAGAGAAGGACAAACACTTGTGAACAACATGACCGACGGGAGGAATAGAATGCAGGCGGCAGTGAAGTGGATGAAGAGTAGAGCAATCAATCCATCCAGCTCTTGAGATGTAGGTACTTATACTGAGATTGGATGACCTCATTTGTAATGTGAAAGCACGGGTTTGGCTGGGAGTTGCGGCGAAATGGCTTGGCAGGGCTAAATGCAATGGGGTCGCCGCCTGTTGCACATCAGCATACGGTCGTGTCACAGACTGACGGAAGTGAAGGTATTGGAGAGGAAGCGGAAGACGACAAGGAATAGTCGAGGTGGAGGTGAAGATCCCTGAGGAGGATTTTCTCTTTCTGGACTTCACGTCAGCTGGGGGCCCAATGACCATAAAACACGCCACACCGGAGACTCTGTATCATGACCATTATCATGATACAGTTTGAGACCTATACGGGTGAAGAGGCCCAGGAAGCGCCGCGGCATACCGTCTGAGGTGTGCGACTCGTTTAGGAAGGGGTATTGACGCCGCGCCAAGAAGCGATTGAGAAATCGAAGAGAGGGAAAATGACCGCCAGGCCAGTGACACAGCTTCCGAGCCGTACAGCACGCAGTTTCGGAGTCATGTCTTCCCTCTAGCTCCATATGACCATTCCTTGGATAGGATGATCGTCAACCCTTTTTCTGCTATGTACCCAGCTATTCTTTTTGGGCGTAACGTTCAATCAAATCCTCAGATTTTGTCTCTTCCTCAGCTTTGGTGCATGAGATCTTAACCCGATATTCCCAATACCACACTCCGGCAGGCGGCTCCCGGCGTGCGCGGGTCTCGAGAAAGTCTATTCTGCGCAGTTTAGTCAGACTGAAAGATAAATAGGAGTCTACCAGCAGGTACCTCGGGCTGATCATGTATGTGTGAGCACAGACAGAACTAACGCTGATGCTCGCGAAGCGGAAGGTCGTCCTCATTACATAGCAAAGTCTCGCTCAGAGACTCTTGCTGTCATCCCTTCCCCTAGCGACCCACACAGATGCATTGTCTACAAATAATCCGGAAACTCGCCACCGTCTTCACTTATAATTTTATGTAGAGCTTACGCTGTGAGGTATTACACGCCTAGACCGATAAGTGCAGTTAAGCCCTTTAAGATGCTCTCGATGTTCTCTTCATCATCTCCGCCACCACACTCATCATGTCATTTTTGGAGCGCATAATTCCTCATTCTAATATGTGGTCACAGCTGCCTATCGCGAAATGGAGCGCCGAGTCGAAACGTGGGTCCGGGGCTCGCTGACGCTGCAACTGGGGCTATGCACTGCCTGCAGATTCAACACCGACGATACCCTTCACAGAAAGCTATGGAACTTCAAGAATCTTCACTCTGGTGGGTAGATTGCCTATCATCATCCAGGCGTTCTCATTAGACTTGAAATACTGCGCCTTCAGGATATCCTGGACGGCATACCGTGGTTTATCTACGTCCTTCATGAATCTCTGGAGCATTTCTACCACATCGGAATAGCCCAAACAGTCGTCCAATCTGTGATCTCGGTAGATAGACGTAGACGAATCTGGAATATGAGATTAGGACGATGGCGGTACGGAAACCCTAATTTTCTTTCTACTCAGATCACTCCGCGCGTTGCACTTCCATATCATGGGGAATTATGAGGAGATTTGATTGATAACAGGGCTATAAAGTGAAATTGAGCCCAAACGCCAAGACTTGCGGGTTGGATTGATTCAGTGAATTTAGCCAGCGCTTGAGGTACCCATTTGCTTACATAGGATTTCCATTGGACACTTCTCAGGCTGCTAAGTTTGTTTTACCGTGGAGTGATGCCGGATCGTATAGCCAGTGTCGATCAGGACGGCGAAACCTTCGACTACCAAGATGTTCGTTGGTGAAACGTCCCGCTGGACAAACCCGTGCTCCCAGAGAATTTCCACGACTGCAGGACGAGCGGCATGTTAGCAGAAGAAAATACGCTTTTGATCAATCCAGACTGAACTACCAGGACCTCTCTTACCTTCTAAGGCGTTGTAGATGGCATTCATTAGCGGTTGCGCGACGAGCTCAGTGGCTACCGTGCATTCGGTTACGCGTGCTAAGAAGCGCGGCGTTTTAACCTCAGTGCTTGCCGCTGAGGTTTCATTGTGTTCGAAGTCTTGATGTGTCCAGGGCCCGAGATCATTTCCCGGAAAGGTGAACTGAATAGCGTTTAAAGAAGGCCAGGAGTCCTTGACCAGAACCTTGTAGTCCCAGTAGAGCTCGCCGTCCTCCATTTTGTGAGCTACAAAAAGGCGAATTCGGCGATCTCCTCCTACGCTATCCTGAATGATCTCAGTGCCAATGATTGCATCAGGGGTAGCGTCCGTGTCGGCGTCTTCGGTGTCGTCGGTGTCTTCATTGTCTTCAGTGTCTTCGGTGTCTTCGGTGATTTCGGTGTCGTCCGAGTCTTCGGCGTCTTCGGCTTCGTCGGCTTCGTCCGTATCGGTATCCCCAACATCCACGAAGAGATCATAAACCACTTTCGAGTCACCGAGAAGCATGGACCGCATCGTTGTATCGAATCCAAGCTCCCCACAACTTGCGAAGGCTAGATAAGCAAAGACTTTTGTAGCCATTATCCGATCCTATGATCAAACGTGGGTTGGAATCAGTTTGGCAATCTCGGGGACACGTCGATTCCGCTCGCCCTCATCCAGTTCAGCGATTCCGAGTGCAAGAGAGTCACCCGGTCACCGCGCCATACAATCATCTCCGAGTTCACCACAGTGATTCCATAGGCGAAGAGACGGCAGGCGTCTTGGCGCAAGATGTTCCCCAAGCTCCACTTGATCTTTTCTTTGGCCTATCCAAAGCCAAGCAAAAAAAAAATTAGAATAAGATCTGAATAAAATGACAGCGGGTGCAAACCCACGTCGGAAACATTGATGCTAAAGTCATGCTCAATTGGCACTGCGATGTCCTGCCAGTACACCTTCCCCCTGCCAGCGATCCTGAGCCCGGGTGTCAACAACAAGTACGCATCAGGCAGAGAGGTGTCATCGGTCCTTCCAGAGAATTGAGTGGGGTTCGGGTTGTAATCAATCGATTCGCATACATTTCGACAATGTGTATGTGCCTTGGGATGGCGGTCGACGATGTTCTCAAAACTCAGGTTAAGGGCTTTGAGGAGAAAATTCACCCGGGGGTGGTACGGATCAGCGGCACCAAGGATGGACATTTTGAGGATTAGGTCTCCTTCAGGAGTAATTGGATGGAAGAGAAGATGAGCACGGACAAAGATCAGAGCATAAACGCCGAACTCCGAATCGCTGCAACTATCTTCTCGAACGACATTTCCGCTTTTGCATCGCAAGCGAAAGCATTTTGAGCTGTAGAGACAACTCAGGAAATCAAGCGTCAAACGATTGTTGAGGTGGGCAGCCCAGGCGCTTAGACGTTTCGGCTGAATATTGCAGGCCCATTACAGCCAGCCAAGTATACCACTACTTCCCATGTAATCAAAAATCATAGAACGCACAATACTGCGTCTGAGTCTATCGTCACAGTACCAGCGAGAGCCTAATTCGATTCTTACGAGCCCGCCGTGTGCAAGTTTTGTACCTGCACACCATTCGTGTCCGCCAGCTCCACATCACCGGGATGATATTCAGCATCCGAATCGCGTCGACGATGGCGCGTTTCTGCTCGTCTTCCATCACGGGTAAACTGAAGCTTGTGTGCGAGGAGGCTGGTCCTAAGAGTGCGCTCATTCCACAGCATGTCTACGTCAGTTAGGCTTCGACCGAGGGTTTCTGGGAGGAACAAGACGCAGGCAATACTGGTAACCGCTGGTAGGAATATGAGTGTAGGGGCGAGAGAGTTGATAGGAGCCAGACTCAATCGTCTCACCTAGACAAGCTGCGAATAGGAAATACGGCTCCGAAGGGTGGCAGATAGGAAAACCGGCGTCGTGAGCGCAACGCACGTGTTGACGACCCAGCAGACAGACTGTGACAGAGATGCAGATACAGATCGACTCCTGGATGGCTGTAGCTCGATTGTTGCTAACTTTTGCGCCAAATATGCGATCAAGAGTGCGATTGAAATGTGGTGCTTATCATTGACCCAAGGGGCACATCACTTACCTTCAAGGAGACCGCCCAAGTCACAGAAAATAAGATCAGGAATATGTAGATTAAGGAGATAATTGTCCATTTTCCTGCCAACGCCTTCGAGCCTCCCGAAGCGTACAAGATGCCGATGATGAACATACAGACGCCCTGACCAGCACCGCCCCAAATCGTGGAAGGGCGTCTACCCCACCGATCCATCAGGACGAGCTGAGTTGGTAGAGTAACCCTAATACACACGGTCCCAGTGAAATTCAAGAAAACGCGAGACATGTGTGGATAGGGACGTACACTGCGAGGAGAATTCCGGGGACACCGGACGCAAAAAACGACGACTGCTGTGATTTCAGCCCCGCCTGTCGGAACACTAAGGGCGCAAAGTAGAGCACAGCATCAATCCTGCTAAGTTGCTATACGTTCGGTTTCGATCAATAGCCAATCGTCAAGGTTCAACTCTGCTTCAACAGTCATCAAAATACACACCTGCATTCCCATCAAGAACATGGCCAATATCGCCCTCCATCGCGTCGTAGGGTCGAGCATTATTTCTTTCAACGTTGCGTTGTTCGTTCCTGAGCTCAGCCGAACCAGCAGGTCTTCCTTCTCCCTCTCGACGCCGTGCCGATCGAACTGCTCCATCACTGCCCAAGCCCGTTGCTCTCGACCGACCTGCGGGAGCCAGCGCGGAGAATGAGGAAGGCGGTGCATGCCGGCCGCGAGTATCAGGGCCGCGATGGATTGGACGATGAACGGCGTACGCCATGAGAGGTTCGACTTGAGGTTGACGCTCCAATAACAGATAAAATAACCACAGCACACGCCGACGGTGACTAAGAAGGAGAAGTGAAACCTTGATTGGCCTGTTCAGAGTGAAAGTCAGACAATATGCTCACTGAAGACCTGGAGCATAGTAGTGATCTGGCCTCTGACTAAACGCGTCGGATAAGCGTCATCCCCCTAGCTCTCAAGTACGAGATGATAACTGGCCATTTGGGGGTGAGATCTCGATCAGATAGACTGCAGCACGAAGACCAGTCAGACAGGGCCGCATGTCTACGTAAGTCTTTTCGCGCACCTCCGCAGGGACCCAAAAAGATCCCTTCGCCAGCTGTTTACACCTCCGAGTTAGGAACACAATCTCCGTCTCACATCTTCAATACAAGCTTACCTCCAGCTATTAGCCTCCCGAGTAGGAGCATCCACCATGTTACACTCGAAGCTTCTATTGCGCTCCCCAAGGCGGCGACAAGGGCCCCAGTAATTATGGTACGCTTTCGAGAGATGCGGTCGCTGAGCTAACCCGAGAAGAAGCAAGTTGCTGAAGCGGCCCTGAGAAACTAAGCCAATCGAGAGCCAGAATTAGCTAGCATGATTATGACTTCGACTGCGTGGCTGAGATGAGCTTACAGTGGCCACGAGAACTCCCTGGATGGTGGAAGAGCGGTACCTACTAAAGGTAGCCAAGAACTGTGGCATGACAATCACTGGCCCAATGGCCCCTAGTGGGAGAGAATCCTCGTCAAGAGTTACATTCGAAGGGAACTCCCCCGTGGTCCTTGAGACACACCAGTATCTAATCCATAGAAAAGTCCGCCTGCAATCCGTGATCCCGATGGGTGCACATTCGTTATCCTCTTATCGCTCTTCAGTGACTAGGTGATGTGCAACATACCAAGACTAACGAATCCCGCTACGATATGTATGTTCCATTCCGGACCAGCCATATTACCGACGGTAGGTGTTTGAAAAGAAACCACAGCAAGTTTTGGTAGAGCAAAAACGTCGCTTGGTGGTCTATGGGAAAATCTTAGGTTTATCCGGAATCAGAATCCGTAGATTTCGGCCATGCACAGCCCACGTTGGACATCAGTTCAAGTCGCCCTGGACCTCGGCAGATCTGTTCATCTTCTCGTGAAACTGAGTTCCTGGTCGGTGGTAAAGCGTCCAGAGGAGGATTGCGTCCTTCCCACATTGATGTTTGTTTGCCTGCTGTTAGTTAAATATAACCCTCGAGCAACAATGGAGTTGAGAGAACGAAGGGAAAATATCATCGAGCCTTTGCTGAACGTATCAACCCATTCGCATGGTAGACTGATCGTAGCTAGTACTGGCACAATCTACACTACGGCCACTAACTGAGCTAGTGCTGGAGCACAGAAGAATGCAATATTCTCAGCCGTCTGGTGTACTGGTGGTGAGAAGTGCCGCCGACGTCAGTGGCTCGAATCATACTCCGTTGGAGTGCATGGCCCTCCCCCCAGCCCTGTTTCACTCTAACTCTTAAGCCTTTGACTCTCCAACAGCACTGAGCATACAACACCGCCACAATACATCCGTTGATCATCAAGTTTAGACCGATATCAGGCTTGGGACATCAAGTGCTTAGACTGATTTATCTCCTTGCTCGCGCCTAATTCCATCACCAAGAGAACGCCCATCTATCGTCGCCACTGTATTCAGATCCGCCATCATGGTGACAGAACCAATCAGCACTCCCATCGCTCCAATAGTCGTAATAGTTGTAATCGTCATAATCGCTGTCGTCGCTCCAATCGCCGTAGTCGCTGTCATCCGACAGCTCTTGCTCTTCCACCTCGAGAGAACCTCGACCAAACCAGAGAGTATCAACGAATCTCTTCAGCCTTTTAACGGCGGCTTTGCTCGTCGCGAGTCCGCAAGCTTCGGGGAGATGCACTTTACGTAGCTTAACTGGTACTTCGGGCCAGTCGTTGCTCTGCAATTTCGCCCATCGGCTTTCCGAACGGATCCCTCCAAGACGATGCTCTACCATCAGGGCGACGTCTAGCGGTTCCAACGAGGTGAATGCCGCTAGGGAAAGCTCTAGAAGGTTTGGTAACGGGAAGCGACGGGCACCCTCCACTGTCACCAGTTGACCAAGGTACGGAATGATATCGCTATTCTTGTACACCTCAAGCTTCGTGACGGAGCAGGCAAGCCGGTGCAGTGCCAGGGCGGACACCGGGAAGTCAGGGGTGCCGATAATTAAACGAGCTGGTACGGAGAGCGTTGGTGGATGGATATGATTGACGATCCATATCAAGCTGTCCGATTGGGACTCCGGGGCTATGAGACGGATCGATACGGCCTCGTCAGCCTTGTAGCGGAAGTCGTATTCGGACATGGAGATATCTGTAAAGGCGGAGGAGGCTGCCAGCGACGCCAGGACAGAAGTATGATGCTGCAAGGCGTCAGGAAGGAAGGTGCTTCTCGGGTTGAGGACGACAATGCTGAAGTTCTCGCAGGCAGGAACGCGAATGATCGCGAGGATGTATGTCGCTATGGCTGGGCTAACTTCCATGTCGAAGACAGTGAGCACAGGGAGTTCGATAGGGGACATATCAGTCGGTACCGCCTCCGTCATATCCGGTTCGTAGCATATCTCTAGGCGAACCAGTCCTGGACATGCTCGCAAGACCTGGGCCAACTGGGATGCAGTGGGGCTGTCTGCGCTAATCTCTCCGTACAGGATGAGGGTTTCGAGTTTGGTCAGTTGGGGTGACGCCCAATCGATCGGTACATCCCACGAGGGCAAGGCCTGAAGGCGGTACGCCACCAGCCTGAACGGACTGATCAACTGGCTTGGTGGTGTGTCTGAGCTGCTGTTGAGCAGTCGCTTCTTCAACAACGGCGCCGAGCGCACTCTGAGATACCATAACAGGAGTTTGCTTGCCCGGGCCCGCGCATCGGAAATCGTCAAGTTCTTCGTTCGCCATTGGCGAATCTCCCGATGCGCTCTGTCCACGAACGGCACTAGCCGTTCGTCATTCCGTATCCGTTCGTCAATCCGCTCCCCACGCTTATGTTCGATCACCAAAGGACAACCTCTCGATCTCGTCAAGGAGTTGAGAAGGTCGTTATGACTTTGTCTCCAATGGATATAGCTCCACAACGTAGGCGCCTCGAACAAAATAGCAGCCCATGTGGTTGAGACGAGAGCGACGTTCCTGATCCTGGCGTAGTGCCTCGATATCGTCCAACTCTCGACGTCCGTGTAGTAGAGGACGATCTCGACAAAAACTTCTGCAACGAGACGGTGAATGGGTAGCGCGGAGTTGTGCCGTTTCGCCTCGACGATGATGTTGACCGCCCTCCGCTT
>WSTV01000223.1:0-12203 GCA_019632285.1 Tulasnella sp. 332
GAGATTTTGTCCTTGTGCAAGGTACGACTGCTGCTAGAAATTTTCGATGCCAGCGGTTGCCGCTTTGTCGAAGGGCTGCAAGAAGTTCATCTTCCGCAGCTGGAAAGACCGGAGGTGAGTCGTAACGACCCGGGGCTGTCACTCGTAATCGCATCTCGCCTTCGCGCCGAGTCTGTTCCTCAACTCTTCTTTTTGGGATTTTCCTTGGATATCGAGACCTTCTCCCGGCCTTCACATCGAATCATCCCTTCGGTGGCTTTCGCCAGAGCAACCGAATACAGCTCACAGGTTTATATCACAATTGTCAACTACGTTGTCAGAGTCCGCAGCCAGCTTGGGGATCGACTCCATCGAGAGTCAAAGTTCCACTTTGGTTACAGTTCTACGGAAATAGCAAACGGTGTGCCATGGAGAGGAAGGTGCAGCAGCTGATCCAACATTTGAATACCATGCCAGGCATATCTCGCTCCCTTCTACCGTTGTCTTTGGATACTGGTCGTCTTTCCTCTTCCCGTGCTCGATCAAAATCATCGATCACTGAGCGTCGCGTAGCCAGCTATCCCGACGGGAGAAACATCGTCGAAGCGCTATCCGAGCCACAGCATCACGAGGGAAGTACTTCATGGGGATGGCCGCTTCTAATCGACCTCTGGATAGAGTTTCCTGATGCCCCCGAGGAAGCCGTTCTAATGTTGGAGAATCGCTACCTACCGTGTGACGGAGTCCACCATACCTTACCTAAAGCTTTCACTATGATCGCATTCATCAAATACCATCCATCAGAAGTGACTCTTCCACGCATATCCAACAAGATGATGGCCAGTATCCGGCTGGCCCAAGACCCAAGTGAATACTGGCGGTACCACAAGCAGATGATGGGTTTTGATGATGACTTCCGTTCGTCCTTCCCAAGCCACTCATTGAAGGGTGTTGGGGGACTGGTGTGTGGGGTTGCTTTGGGGTCCACTTGTTTCGTTATGACCTATCTTCTACGTTTCAATGCCTTGCACGCCCCTTTATCAAGCCGAAGCACCTTCTCCCAATATAGCTCATTTTGCGGCCGCGTTACATTCTTTGAGGTTCGTTATATGTACATACTAGTTGAGCTCATCCATGTGGACATTCATAAACAGCAACCACAGGTCAAGCATACCGCCTCATGCCAAGAAATGGGGCATATAATCAAATCGCTGGCTTTCTTTTGTCTAGGCGAAGAGCTGTATTCTAGGCCATCTCAGGGTTGTCAAGGTGAGTCAAGGGCGAGGAACACCTAATGGTTAAACATCACGATGTCGTATCGTTAACCACATTCTACTGCATCCGTTGACAGTATGCATTTATTCAGATTGCATCTCCAGCGAGCTCTCAGAAAGAAGGTCATGGTGGTGATCGTGGGCGACCATCGAAATAAACTATGAAGCGCAAAGATTGAATCGCGAGCTGCGTAACCAATTCGATGTGGCCGGTCGTCTAGAGGGTTTTTGGGAGGATTTATAGCAAGCAAGGCCGCGAGGAGGAGGCGCAAACCTTGTTAACCGAAGCGAGGGCGATTTACGAGGGCAGAGGTCATATTGATGATGCTGCTCGCTGCTCTCAAGATCCAGAGGCCATCTCTCTTGGATAGAACAGTGACACAAATTTTAACGGAGCAACTTACTGATTGATGGCACCTTGAGGTATTGAGAAATATATATATTAAAAAAGACAGAGCTGGACTCCTCGCATGTTCGGGAACGGTGGAACGCGAGACGCACGAGGTGTGTCTTGACTGGTGGTCAAGAAACGAAGTGGCGATTAATCTCTCCTATCTTAGCGGATCATGCTCAAACAGCGTAACCTCTGATACGGCCTAAAAAAAAAAGGGGAGAGCACGAGGTTTCCGAGTTCGAGCGACCAGTGCCTCAATGCAAGGGTGAAGTATTGCCTTTCATGTTAGCTCTAAATCACTACAACTCGTGCGCGACTATAATTGTGATCACACCATGCACACATGATTGTATATATGTGTCTAGGTGTAACGAGTATATGTGGCCATGGTCAACCATTCGTGGATGCGAATCAGATCTCCGAAGATGGTCTTGGTGTACACAGGAGCAGATAAGCAAGAGTCCCATATGATGAACAAGGGGAACACGTCGTCGAAACGAATCTTGAATCGGTAGAACGGTAGGGGAAGATGGTAAGAAGTGCTCCGAATGACAATAGCCGCAGCGCGATTTTAGCAAGCAGGTGTTAGACTTCTATTAGACTTCTGTTCTTGTTTTGGGTTGATGATGCGATTGACAAGTGAGTTCGCTCGTGATCAAGGGTGATCCAATTTTTTTTTAAATACCTAATCCACAAGTCGATGTCTATCCAAGGATCCGTATGTTGTATAAAGTCGGTTGTCCGACATCCGAGGACATCGATAGGCTTTCGTTTCCCCGCGTAATACGCAACCCACGGACGATGCCATGACATCAAAAACAAAATAATCAAGAGTCCCCGTCGTCCGAGATAGGAGGGTAAAATCCATGTATGCATGTCGAGTAGCAATCTAGATGATTTCATGCTGAACTCGGGAAGTCCGTGGCATACTTGAGAAAGAAACGTAGACACTTTAGACACGGTAAACACATGTCGTCATGTGCATCCGGAGGCCTGTAGTCTTCGCGGAGACGAGACATCAACAGACGATAGGCAGAGGACCTGTCATTGGACGCGATAACAGGGGTTTATTCTCTTCACAATAAGTCTAGGGATCAGCGTTGACAGCCTTCGTTTCTTGCAATCATGGTATTGGCCTGTCCTCCCCTTGACGTCGTTCACTTCCGCTGTAACGAATCAGATAGAGCGAGAGGTGTCCAGGTGCCTCATGCCATTGGCTCTTTCGATTTCGAGTCTGATTGACCTGGACCTGCGATCGCCTGACATAGGCATGTGGTGTGGGTGGGTGAAAGCCAATCATCAATCTTGAGTGCGCTTCGAGCAGCACTGCGAATGGGAAAGGAAGGTGCATTTGAGCTAAAGTTGCAGTCGAGCTAGGGGAAGATCTACGGTTTGAATAGTGGCAAAAGTGGCGGCGAGGTAGAAAGCCCAAAGACGTATTGTTCTTCAAATGAGAGGGGCTTTGTTCCACCGTTTATCCAAGGGGATTTGATCATAGGATGAAGAACATGAGGGAAAGAAAGCCAATTTGAGATGAAATTGGCGTGGCCATGAGGCAGAGGTCCAGAGAAGGTCCAGAGGGCTCTTTTCTTCGATATTGGGCTTTTTAGGAGTGAAGGTGCCCGATGGCGAATCGGATAAACCTCAGTGGTGCGGCGCGAGACACATCGCCGCCGGGTCCGTGGGTTAGCGTGGAAAGACTGAGGATGTGTACGAGTGACTCACAGCCGAGAAGTGTGTGTCGACGTGTCACTGAACCCCTCAGGCACCCACACCACTCAAAAACTATCCGCAACGGCACCGCCTAATGGAAGCTGCGCCTCTCCGCCTAAAAAGGTAAACAATGATAATCGATCGGCAAACCCGCAGACTCGTGATGCCCAAAAAAACCACTCGGAATCTTTTTACCTCTCCGCAAGTATGTCTCATGTCAAGCCTTCATGGGATCATGATTAATCGCGAAGGTAAAAGGTTGAACCTGACCTTGGAAGCCATAGGAGGTTCTGTGAGCCACCAAGGGGGCGTGCCCCTTCCAAAACCGTAACCGTAATCACAGCCTGTGTAGATTGCAGGGTCACGTCTGAGCAAACGTTGTCAAAGGGTTATTCTTAAAAAGAGCTGGTGTTTGATTCGGCTTCCGTCATGAGGTCAATGATCACAGGAGCATGATACGTGTTCTGGCCAAGGGGAACGTGGAGTCCTTTGGTGAGAAAGGAAAAAGATAAAGAATAAAAGACGTTATATGAGGCCAGGGTACCTCCAAGGGCCTCAAGGTCGGCCGAAGACCTCGCAAAACATGCCAGCTGCTGTTGGAGATTGAACTTACGGCCTCTCCTTTTCGTGAGTCAAGTGAAGGAAAATGCTTATAAGGCGTGGTGGTAACGGCGTAATGGCGATAGGTGAGCCGACACCGTGGTTTGGAGGCCCATAGAGCCGCCTGTGTACAGGAGAGATCACAAGCTCAGATTCTGATTGGGCCATGGGAATACGAAACCGAGAATCGAAGATCACGATGCGATCGGAAGAGGCTCGAGAAGGAAGGAGACCTGTGACTTTATCTTCCATTGCCCATTTAGCACCCCTCGCGGTTTCAGCCGGACCTTCCCAATCGCCTATGATGTGGCGCGGGGCACCTATGATAAGTTCATGGAACGGGACTAGCACCGCACCCCAGGTTGCATTGAACTGCGTTCGACCGCATTTACCCTTTGGACGAAACTTGAGAGGGGTTTTTCTGGAGTGCAACGCCGAGGGAGGGTCCTCAGAAAGGGAGTGGAATAGGAGGACTTTTGAGCACACATCCGCACACAGACTTAAGAACGATCTGACTCTGAGAGCGTTGTCAAGGAGGTGACGAACAGAGCTCGGGCAAGGACAACGAGGTCAGAGAATATCGAGAGAGGAGAAAGGCGGGGTATACCGACGTGTTTAGGTCTTCTCGGGGGAGTCAAGTTATGAAGAGAGTGGTTGGGCCGTATAGAGCCGTACAGCCGTGTCACTCAGCGCCTTACCATCAACATACATTTAAGCAGCCCACCACTCACCCGCCAACATTCATCTCCTTAAACTCTCCTTGTCTTCTCGGTTGGACGACCACTCTCTGCTCAAGCTAAGAGGGTAGTTCTCCAGGCGAACCCAAAACACCTCTGGCTCGACACCGATGTGCAGCATAGACCAACCTCCCATCCTCCTCTCGTCCCGCCTCGCCTCGTTCTCGACTCCCACCTCTTCTATCTTATTCTCTGCCTCAGCTTCCACCACTGTATCCATAGTCCTCTCCTCTCCTTCCATTTCTAGCGTCGTTGGCAACCTCTGAATCTCTCTCCTCTCCCATCATTATCCAGTCCAATATCGACTCGTCCTCTATTTGACAACACCCCCTCCCAACCCTCTCAAATCCTGCTCAACACCTCCGTCCTTGAACAATACTCGAAACAACCCAACCAGCGACTTTGAATCTCAACCAATAGCGATAAACCACATCACATGTCGCTCCCAACACCACCGCCGCAACTCATCCACCCCGCTGTTGGCCTCGCGCCTCCTCACATCCAAATCCCGCTTAGCAGGACATACTCCTTCCCACTCACTCCAAGTCCAAACTCGCCATTCCGCGCTCACCGAACCAAACGCCAGCAGCAGCCGGGGACGTCGGCGTCTGCCAGCCGGCCCAAGCCTTATCATCGCCCCCAATCGGAGTTTCAATGCCACGCGGCCGGACCAGTTGTCATCGGTACCGCTGACTCGAATATCACCTCATCATCAACATCCTCCTCCCACCCATCATCCTCTGCGTCGCCATATCATCATCACCCTCATCTCACATCGGCTTCTTCCAGGAGTAAGAGTGGCAAACATCACCCTCACCATCACCAGCAACATGACGCTCACACGGCGGCTTTGGCCAAGAGCCAATCCGTACTCGACGGCGATGCTCAGCAAAAGCTCTGGCTACAACAGCCTACCCCAGGAATCGAGGAGGACTTCACAAGCAGTCGATCCCTCGCAGTATGGTACCAAGAAATCATCAAGACCGAGCCCATGCCCATGGATACAGCACCGGCATTCTTGCCGTACTCCCTCACATCGTACGTCTCACCCCTCCTCACATCTCCCCGTCTCGAATTTCCCGTTCTCCCTCGCGCGCCCCAAATATAAATACGACGATCGAGTGTCGATTTTTGCTACGTTACGGCGGCGAGCTCGAAAGACGATGCCAAGGGCCCGCTTCGATTCAATAATACATCCAGTCTAGGCTATTGCAGCTCGCAACGGGGTGGCGGCGAGATACAATGGCTAGGCTAACTCAAAACACAAATGAAGAAATTAAATCGCTAACGCATTTTATCTCTAATTTTTTTTCCCTCCCGTTAAACAGATCGCAGTATCGACATCAATCTGACGGCCTGCAGGCTTCTCCACAGGCGCTGACAGTCCCGATCTTCGCACCCGTCCCAGAAAACCAAGCCCCGCCGCCTCCTCTGGTCTTCCCTACAGAGTATATTGAAGAGCACGTTGCCAAATACCTAGGTAACGATGCAGCATCTGCTTCTGCTCCTATTGGTCAATGTCAAGCGCCCGCCAGATTCGAGTCATTCAATTGGCTGCCTCCCTCGTCCGCGTGCAGCACAAGCAGCCAATCAAGCATCTCAAGACAATCAACGCTGATAGGTCAGTAAGAACGCCCTCTCTGCCTCGCGATTCTCGTGTTGGAGAGTAAGGCCACGTTTTACTGACATGTCTTCTTTGTTCCTTACGGATTTGCGCTCGAATACTGTATCATGAATTCATGAAGAGTCTTCGGCATTCAGCGATTGCTTCTCCTCGTATCTCCCCACACCGGCCTCGTCGTTCGGCACGTTCCCATATGTCTCGACGTACGTGCCAGCGTCGACTTCATCGTCCAACTTCAACCAGCAGTGCCCCTATCGCAGCAACAGCGTTGCCTCCACCGTCATCGGGAGCGATAATGGGTACGGCATGGAAGTCAAAGACCGTTCGATGTCGTGCGGCCAACAGCAACCGCAGCCACAGTGGAGGCCGGTGAATCAGCAGCATCAAAAGCCATTGAGGACCGTGCAGGAGAGGATGGCGGAGGAGAAGCGAAAGCAGAGATACGCGATGGAGCTGATCGGTGCGTGCAACGGGTGGCAGAGTCGGCGGTCGTTGTGTGGTGACGCACGTGGATGGTTGTACTGATGACGGGTTGTCGTTGTGTGTGGATGCAGAGACGGCGATTACGTCGATCCACAAGATCTGGCCGGAGACGCGGGAGCCGGACTCGATGTATATCGTCAACCCCGTCACGAGGAACGGCGAGCTCAGGACGTCAACGTCCCCTCAGCAACCCTTGTCGACCTCTTCGGCCGCTTTTACGTCCAAGTTCGCGTATCTGAGGCGGGACAAGCAGCAGCAACAGCTCACTCCAGACTCGTCTCCGACGTTCGATGTATCCGCTGGCGCGAGGAAGAGGAAGCATGGCGAGATCGCTGTGAAGGAGGAGGCTGTCGAGGATCTGCTGCACGCGCTCAAGAAACGTTCGGTCGGAGAGGGTTTGGAGACCAGGACCGTTGTCACCATCCCGGTCTGCACGGCTGAAGTCAACTCAACTCCCGTGCCGTCCCAGGCTCAACATCATAACAGCCCCATCACCCTCCGCCTCTTCGTACGGGAGCTTCTTCGACGATCGAAAACATCATGCAGCACGCTTGAGGTCGCTCTCTGCTATCTCGACGGCATCGAGGATACAGTAAAGAAGCTGAAGGACTGCGTGAAGTTGGGCATCGCGTTCGGCACCGCGGCTATGGCGGAGAGGGGTCCGTACGACGAAGGGATGAAGGACGAAGGTCGGATCATCAAGCTCGACGAGTTCATGAGGATGCAGTCGGAGGAGGCCGCGGCGTCTGCCGCAGACGCCATGATGATGCTGGATCAGGAGGACTGGACGCCCATTTCGCCCGAGAGCGACGCTTCAGGTGAATCCAAACCCGTGTTCGTCAATACCGTCGGTGGGTCTTGCGCCAAGACCTCGAAGACGCTGCAGCCGTCTTCGCAGGTTTTGTCCACCCACCCTCTGCTCGACGCGAGAAGGACATTCTTGGCCGCACTCGTCCTCGCCACCAAATTCATCCAGGACAAGGCGTACTCGAACAAAGCGTGGGCGAAGCTCAGCGGACTTGCGGGGCGCGAGGTTGGACGATGCGAGCGTGCGCTCGGAGGTGCTCTGGGATGGAGGTTGTGGGTCGGCAAGGACTACGACGGCACGAGCGTCAGGGGGCATTCGAGGCCGACGACGCCTACCGCCGGTGAACCTGTCCCATCGACCCTCGACTCGGACGGAGACTCGGTGGTACACGGGGAGAACGATATGGTCGCCAAGGCCTTCATGGCTGAGGCGATGGTCGCGGGTGAGATGGCAGCGAAAGCGAGAGCGATCCTGTCGGTGAGTTCGGCGTCGAATTCGACGGAGGCGATGGTCATTCCTGCTCCTGTACTCTTGGCTCCTGCGCAAGCCGCCAACATGGCAGCTACGCGAGCTGGGTGCGGTCGAGCCAGGACGTGGCCTTTGCTTGCCGTCGACACGTCGATGCTCAACGATACGAACGCCAACCTTGGGACGTCCGTCCCTGGGCCCACATCTGCACCACTTGCGTCCACGTTCACCCACCTCAGCGAGAACTTCGCCGCCGTTCACCTGCAATCGGCCGTCTCTGCTCCCTTGGAGAGTCATAGCTCATGGCTGGACCGGTTCCTCGAGTATCAAGGAAGTCAGCAGCAGCAGGTCAACGCGTATGGCGGACAACAGCCCAGCACGGGCATCGTTCCCCATAACGCCAACGCCAACGCCAACTCGAATGTCTTCGTCCCTTCGATTCTACATCACTCGCCGTTCCCCCTTGAGAACCCTGACTCCCACATCGAGGATGACAACAGCGGCATCAAAACCGAGCCTGCAACCCCAGCCACTGTTCGTATCACCGTGGATGACGTTGAAGTCACTGCCCCTGGTGAAAGGACGCCGCTGGCGACTCCGTACCTCGCGATGGCCGGTTCGTTTAGCTTCTCGGATCCTTCGACACCACCGACAGGTTTTATCGAGCCCTGGCAGAGTATTGCGACGTATCCGTTCACCTTTAATCTGGCTTCGCAACAGCAGCAGTGGCCGCCTACGGCGCATCCGACGCAGCAGCAACGACCATCGCTCAGTCAACTACTGCATCCGCAGACAGCTGCGCTCAGAGGCTACGGCAACGGGAACTGCGGAGGCAACTACTCGTCACCGACATCGGTGTCCACGCTGTCCTCTCCCGAGGTGCTCACACCCGTTCACAGCCGCGCGCCAACTTTGGTGGATGGTATGGAGTACGCGAGATCACTTCTGCGACCACTCGCGAAGAGCGTCTCGATGCCCATGCCGGTCTCAGCGCATGTGTACCAAGGGATGGACCTGTCGACTGCGCTACTCAACGGTTACCCGGGCCACGTCTAATCGCCGCCTCCTCCCCGACTCGTATCTTTCGCTTTTCTTCAGCTTTCCCTCGTCGTCTTCTACCGAGAGCTACTCGACTCACGCCCCCATCATCGCCCGCCATCATCTGTACAACCAGCAATCGCATTCTTTATTGGATTCGTCTTGCGTTCCCGATTCGAACTCATCTTTCGCCCGTCACTCGACGGAAAGGACTCTTCACATTGTGCTCTCCTTCGATAATTGCTAAAAACGAAAACCATCTAAACCCCTCAAAAAAATCCAGAAAATAACTCCCGCGACGTCGACCTCAAGGGACAAAGGGATCATCCATCCACCAAAAACAATAGAAAATATATGCAAAACCCATCGTCGATGTCGCCTTCCATGCCACTCGATTGTACTATTGGCGCGAATCCCCGACCTCTCTTTGGTCGCGTGCCCTCCCTGTCCTTGACTGTCTCCCAATATGCCCTCCCATTTCTTTATTTTCTGTTTTAACCTCCTCTCCGCGTCCTGATTTTTGCATAGAGCACTTCTCCTTAATCCTTTTCTCTCTCCCCTTGGCGGTCTTGGTGGTGGTGTGCGGTCGGTGTCGATGTTGTCTATACCCGGTAGGAACGGGGAGTGGGCCAAGCTCTTGTCCTCCTCCGCTCTTCCATCTTCTATTGCCTCTCATCTCTTCCCTTACTCTTCCTCTACTTTTCTGATTGTGAATGTGTGTATTTTAGTCGCGTAAGTGGTCTATTCGAAATCAAACAAAAGTCTTGCCGAAAACATGGTCTGCTTAGTCGATTTAACCCTTGTGGAATGTGTCATACAAGGGCGAACGCGGATGGCAATGTGATACAAAAGCTAAGTTCTGGTCACCTTGTGATGACACGCGTTTGCAAGGACAGGACTAATCATCGCTTTCATGCCAGTTCCTCGCGCTGAGTGAGGGTAGAACAGTATTTGTAGGGCGGGCTGACAATTCTACGTAATTCCTCATCTCATCACGACGAATAGTGCATTTCTGGGTATTCGACTATATATACAGGGAACAGCGTGCAGCCCATCTCTAGCACAGGAGACAAATTCTCGTGAGACTGTCAATTTTGGTGGTATCCGTGCGCATTGGCATACCGCTGCACGCTACTGGGGTTGTCACCTAGAACGGGTCGCGCTAGACAACGCGAATCTGGGCAGTTGTCATCTTCGCCATGCAAGCAAGAGCAGCCTACGACGGATGATATTGTATGAACGCCAAGGACCTCAGAAGGACTGGACGACGACACGGCCATTCTCTAGGCCACACGTAGCGCTGTTCCAACATCCGCGTCACGACCTTCTCTCTACCAGCTAACTCAACCCGTAGACCTGTCACCTTGGGACACGGCCATGCGAGTCCCCATTTGCTCCGTGCTGGTCCAGGTATGAGCCGGAGCACGTCCAATGCCTCGGGACAGTCCATGAGGCGCAGCTGGGCTGGGGAACGCAGGTCCTAGAGGAAGCCTGGAGGAAAACGGAATAGACGTCGCTTGGTTCCTCTGTGCTTTGTGACCAATATCCAGAAGTACGGGTACCGAGAGACTGGAGAGATCTAATACTCTCTCTACCTGCTCCATCAACTGCTGCAGCATTCTCCATCCTCATTCTCCAACTGAGGTCTTCATAATCGAAATCGAAGGAGGCGTCACCCGGTCGGTCGATGCGATCGCTGAGTCTGAATCCCGGCTCCGCGAGGACACACTGAAATCTGAACGCGTGAGATAGAGGCGGTTGCTTCAGCGATAGCGGCCGCTAAAGAGATTTCGATGTGACAACCTGGAGGACGTATCAATATTCGTCGCCGATGCGGAGTAATAGATGAGAGACCGATTTCGCGTGGACGCTGGACGCGATCAGCACGCGAGTTCAATAGCGAGATTGAGGGTCTTCGTTTGGTATCGCGTTGAAGCTGAAAGATCCGGTTTCTGGTGGCCAAGAAAGCCAACTCGAGATTAACACATTGCATCGAAGGAATAATCAGTTCGGTCGCTTTGATGCCATGGTTAGAGCGCCGAGATTGCTTGGCTCAGGTCTGTCGCCTCAATCCAGAGCCAGGATTTGATATCCTCATGAAGACCGGGGCATGTTATGTCAAGTACGACTACTTTTGGCTTGGTACAGATATCGCCCTCCGGGGGGCGACGGGGGAACCGGAGCAGTCATCGGGCAGTCTGACCAGACGATTTGTACTTTGCGATCCAGGGACCTTAATCGACCGTTGTACAGCGTTAAACTCCCTCATGACACGGCCAAGAAGTTTGGGGATGACGACAAATGGGCGCGCGGCATAGCCAAAGCGACCTCTACGCGGTATGAATCGTCCATAGCAACAGCCACGCCGTGGGACTCTGTGGAAAAGGCACCAGAGCTTCCTCCGGGTACCATTTGCGCTAAGAAATCGCGTGCTCAATCGCGGAAGAAGGCTCCTTAAGCTGTCGTCGCTGGCGACCCCGTTAAGGAGGAATCGTCACTTCCTGACTTTCTTCCCAAGGACTAGAATCTAAGCCGAAAGAACCAAAAGGTACGTAGGGTTACCACAGATATGTTCATATGTTCTGAATTCTCCATGTCGCGGAAGATCTTTCAGCGTCTGCTTGATGATGAGAAGAGTAGCCAGATTCAGTGGATGAACTTCAAAAGAGTAAGTCCTGTGCGATGACAGATGTCTTAGATAGTGGCTGAGGCATGAGCTATGAAACAGATTGGGTTTGAGATTCAACAGAAGGAGGGATCATTGGTCCACTTCGACTTTGTAACCAGGAAAGTCCGCCGATCTCTTTTCATCAACTGCTCGCGATTCTACTTCCTCCAATTTGTTATTGAATCGTGTGCCTTTTGTGATATGCTTTTTGGTATTATAGCCTCACCCAGACTTGGCTCTAACGCCGATCATTGTTAAGTGGTGAGCAGGTCAACTTCTGTCCGACTGGATCTGTGTTCAATAAAGTTATCTCTGATAGGATTGGAGATCGATTGAAGGGGGTCTATGGTTGGACCCCTCCGAAATTCTCAGTGGGAGACAACCCTCAAAATCAACCCAACGTACAACTCGTTCGTC